>JAGFPH010003134.1:75681-91955 GCA_018207615.1 Philaenus spumarius | reverse complement strand
CATACAATGCTACCCAATTACTACTCAATGCAGTAAGAATGGGCAGAGATATTTATTGTATTTGATGTGTTGAAATTCAAAATAAACATTTTAGCGTAGCTTTAAATATCAACTGAACTATTCCGGCTACACAATAGGAATCCAGGTCATAGAAAATAAAACAGCAGGAATTCCAACCAGTTTACTGGGTGACATACATGGTTAGTTCTGCTGCTTTTATTTAGTTTGTTTTACAATCTCCACAGTTCTAGTCCTAAAATAATTATATTGTTGTATAACAATACATTTATTATAGTCAGTGTACATTTTCCAATATAATGTATTTATTTGGAAAAATTCTAAAATCTAAATTTAACTCTACAAATAGGCAATTGTATTATTTTAAGGTACCAGATGAACTAAAGTCTTCTAAAATATGTATTAATTAATTGTATTAATGAAAACCAGCAGAAGCACTCAAATAAACGCGTTCCCACATTCATTACTCAACATAGCCTGAATGGTTAGAAAGAGAGTGTAGGGAATACTTATGCTAATTCCCGTTTTTTACAAAGTTTCATATTTTTGTGTAAGGAGTTTGTGTCGTTATATTAGCTTCCTAAGGTTGTTTTATATATCTGGGCAGTGAGTCTTACAGTGTTACCCTCATTTGTAATTTAAATTGTAACAACAAATACCTGAATACCACTCGCACCTGTAAATGTATTTAATATCAATCTTAAGAGTACCTATGGCCTCAAGTTTAATAGACTAATATACAAATTTACAATCAAACACAATGAACATGTTTGCCCATACATAGTAAAAAAATTACAAGTGTCCATTTAAAATACATCTGTGGACGAAGATTTAACTTGTTATAATAGTAACATTATAAATATATTTCCACTAGAGACATTAGACACTTGTACTAAATATATTGTCTTTACACTTTGAGGGCCGTATCTTTGACACCCCTGCTCTAAAGCAATGCTTTGAATAGAATTTTAAATGCAGTTCTACTTCTGAATGACTTTCCAATTCGTAATTCTTAACTTAATTTTTACCTGATTGTTTTTAGTAAAAATTAATTATCACCTTTTAAATAACAGAGGTGGTAGTTAAAAAAAAAATACTTTAGAATATGATTTTGTATTATATGTATGGTAACGTTTCCTTGTTAGTTGTATAGTAACACATTTCTTATTATTTATTTTAATACTTATTCAGTAAGACACCGAGATGAAAGAAAGAGTAGAACCAATTATTTACTTGATTAATGTAGTGAACATATTTCCACAATATAATATTTGTTTTATTTATTCCAATTTTAAAGGACAAAGAAAACGCAAGAGACTAAATGAGGAAGCAGATAACGACCAAAGCACAGTTTCTTAATTACATTCCTTAGATTTATTTCCATTCTATATAATGTTAAACTGATCATAACATACTGAATCTTGCAAATGACTATGTTGTAATGTATTTTTGAGTTGTAATTAATTATTAAGAAAAATTAAGGGTCTTATACTCTTGCGTTTGTTAAATTGGATAACACAAAAAGTACGTTTCGTTTATTTATTGTTTTAGTCTTAATAGAAATAAGTTTTTTATTTAATTATAATTTATTTATTATTATTTCGCATTAAAATATTAAACGTGGTAGGTATTGAATGTCTTTTTAAATAATAATAATAATTGTCATTATTATGAACTTTTAATCAAGTGTATTTCATGTAATCGGCAACATGGTAGAAACAAAAGATAGATTTTGTTTCAAGTTGAGTTATCCGTCTACAGGATATCTGGTTATATATAACTCCAGAAACATAGACCCATAGTTATTTAATCGGTTAAAATTGTTTAGTATTTACTTTTATTTTCCTTCAGAGTTGAAAGGACTTGCAAATCTGGAAACACTTAGGCTGTGGTGCTGTGGTTACACTACAGCTGGATTCTTGGCTGAGGAAAAAACAAATATCCGCCTTCCTTAACATTTTACATACAAGAAGGGAGACATGGTTACATTACGTCCAGTATACTACCTTGGACGGCCTTTGACTATAAAGAAGTTAAGATGGTGTTTGATAGAGTTTGCCTTTGATATAAACTCAAATAATTTTACATTGGAGAAACCAAAGGTAAATCATATATTTATTATTTTATCCAAAACTGACTTATGCATAATAACTTAATATTGTTTAGTCTAAATTTCTATAATTGCGTGGTCCTTCTGTTAATTCAATTAGTTTTTCGAGTCTGATAAATATTATGACGATAATGATTAAAGTGAATAGTTGTAAAGACTAATAAACAGTAAATTAACCAGACTACACATAACATCAAAGAGATATATAAAGTGTTAATGAAAGTTTTGATGATATTTATATGTAATAGTCCAGTCATATTAGAGATTTCACCTCGGAATGAGAGATAATAACTCGTACAAACCTTTATTTTGTAATTCTAAAAGTTGTCTCGAATGTCTCATAAAATTTCGTGTCCGCGTCTTATGATATTCAAGGTTAAAGGTAACAAAAATCAGTTTTTCGCTTTCTATGTTTTCAATGCTATTGGCATCCATTATAAAAAATGTAGAGCATAAAATTCCCTACAAATTTTGTTCATAACATTTTTTTATACGGCTAACTGTTTTTGAGATAGAGCGCTTAGAGCATGAGGCGCTTAACCCATACATAGTATAATGCAAGGTGAACCGTGAGTCCCTGTTAATAAAGCGTAGTATAAAGCTAATACATTTAAAAAAATCGTTAATTATGAATAATATGAATGTTTATGAATTAATACGTAATAATATGTATTAATATTTTTCATTTATCGAATATATATTTGTTTAATAATTAAAAAATGTTTAAGTGAAATACTTTAAGTATATCTTAATAACAGTTTAAGTAGATAAAGAATAGAGTAAATACATTTGAATTTTGAAGAAATAGAATTGAAACCATAGGAAACAAGATATTTGCGAAAACTGATTTTTGTGACCTTTAACCTTGAATATCTTAAGACGCTGACGCGATATTTTATAAAACTTTTTAGATAACTTTTAGAATGCCAAAATAAAGGTTCGTAAAAGTTTAGAGCATATTATTCTCTCATTCCGAGGTTGACCCTCTTTTTTGGCTTGATGAGAAACATACCGTTAAAACTAATTATTGTGAAAAGATTAAAATTCGTTTCTGAAATGTTTCTTACTTATTAATTAGGAATAACCTGTTAATTTAACACAATATATTCATTACAAATTTTAACTAAATTTATTTTCATATTAACATGCCTTGATATGTTTCAATGAAATACTAAGATGAGTTAGGACAACTAATTCACAATGCCTAATAACTTTGTATTTGAAAAGAAACAAGAGATCGCTACGTTGTTTTTTAAGAAAAGCCGTGAAGCACTATGTAGAACATTCTAAATTTAAAACATTATTTAATGCACCATATAACTTTTTCAAAAATAAATTAAATTGCACTTGTTTAGCAAGTTGTATTTTAGAAGGGCATTTACAACTAAAAAAAAATGTGCAATATATTGTCAGCATAAATATGGTAGTAATGCGCAAATTTTTGAAATATTTAAGATCAGAATAGTATGTAGGATACAAGTTAAACTTTATAAATTACGTACAATAATAATAATTAGAAGTCAATGTGAAGCTATTTCATTAAGAATGTATTGTTTAAGCTTGGGAAGCATTGCAGCGACTTTGATAAAACCTATCTCAAACACTTCCCAGATATCACATGTTAGAAAAACTGCGTTTAAATCGGAGCTTTGGTTGTCATGTTATAAACTATAAAATAATCATTGAAACGTTGTGTTTTATTTACATTTATTGACTTTAAAACAAAGATTAAGGGCAACAGTTTAGTTCAGATCTATAACAAATAGACATGGTCAGATCAGTCCTTCCATTCGATTAAATGTAATGTATTTCTACTAGAAGACTGCTGGTTGCAGCTTTTATTCCCACTTCCAAACAAAAAGCCTGCAGAAATATTGTATCTCAGTTAGACCATTGAGCCTCTGATTGTTTAATATAAAAATAATAGATCCGTGTGTAACTTTTCTTAAGAAAAAAGGGTCAGCTAAATTTTCTAGATTTAAAATAAAGGTGAATAAATGTAGCTGTAATTAGAATAATATAAATATTGTGTTCTATTATATTTTGCATATAGTATGAAAAATCTAACTAAATAAAAATGTTTTCTTTAAATCAAAGCAAATATGAGGAATTTTTAAATAATATTAACATTAATCTTTTTAATAATATAACGTTTCCAGTAAATTAATTGCGTTTGTGGGACATTTTATTAATGTTTGTCTTGTTCAAAGAGCAGTTATAGTACTTTTATTGTTACAACTATGAAAGGTTTAATTGCGTTAATTACATGGCTTTATAGTAAATTTTATACATTTTACACAATTTTATCTAATTGCAAACAATGTAATTTCCAAAAATGTTTTATTTATTTATACAACTTTTTTTGCATTTACTAATCTATAATTTACAAAACAATACATTTATTATAAAGCAATAAATAAATATAAACGTCAATAAATAATCAAAACTAAAACAAACAAAAAATTGTACATAAGAATTAAACCAAATAATAAACCTTTCAAGATATAATATAACCTTTTTAAAATTATATTACAAGATAAACTAATATTGAACAACAAAAACTATACAACTACAATACATTAAATTTATAGACCATTTTGGTTTTGTTAATGGAGATAGTGGCGCAATACTTTTTGTACATTCAAAACTTCTCCTCTTATCGATGTGTTATGTATTTTCTCAGTTGCATTTTAGCTAAAGACTTATTTTAGCGTTTAGTTTAGTTAATGTTTAAAAAGTAAGGAATAGGTCGTGCTGTTTATTTTTATCAATTATTATAAATAATGTTATAACTTAAACTAATAATTTGGTTAAAACCTTTAATATTATTTACCAACTTATATTTGAGGTAATGATGAATTTTTAATCTTTATTAGAATGAAATATCATTACTTGGTTTATTTAAACTGTAACTTATTCGTATTACGTATTCGTATTATTTTAAGCAAATTAATATTCCCAAGTACATACCATTACACAATGGTTATGACAAAACTGCTGTAAAAACAACATGTAGGTTATTGATCTCATTAACCAATGCTTTTCCATTAGAACTATTGATAGTTTTGAACGGAACGAATCTTCAACTAAAACTATTTTATTGAAAAGGCCCAATTTTTCCACACATCTATTTTCCATTTTATCTGATTTTTCATCATTTTAAGCCAATAAAATTAAAAATTAGCTAACTTAAAATAAATTGTAAATCTGAAAATTGAAGTGCTGATTACTTATACTATTTTAACAATGCTTACTACAAAAGTCTAATACTCCTGAGTTTTGTACAACATAGGAAGTAATCATATGGGAACATTATTAGCCTACTTTCAAGATAGTTATCACACAAATTGTTTGGTGTTGGCTAATTATTTTCGAATAAATACGATCACTAAACATAAACAACTTTTCGAAGACTTATCAAAGGAAAACTTGAATTGTAAATTCAATAACAGTCCGTAACAGCTGCGGACAAAACGTTACAAACTTTGCTCGTACTGTTTAATTACTAAAGTTATCTTGCAGGACGTTCTTGTTTAATGAAGTAAGATAGCAAATAATTAAGTAATACAATAATAAATAGTACCAACATTTTAAAATTGTTATAACGTTAAGTAGTCTTGCATAAATCTTATTGTAATTTTTGGAATTTGCATTATGATACAAAACTAATAAAATAACTAATGAGTTTGAATCACTATCCAATATCCAATTTTATATACAACTAGCATTTTAGAAATAATAATGAGAATAACAGATCAACACTTAATTAACTCAATACTATAAGGAAATAACCAATAACTATAAACACTAATTGAATACATTTGTGTTGGTGACCAAGGAAAAAGGCGATGGTACTAAAATCCTTTACACAACATGCAAAGAAAACATACATTTTAAAACTATAATAATTTTAAGATAATAATTATTTAATACATTACTGTGGCTATGGAGTGTTTTGGAAACTTTTCAAATTAAAAGGTGCGTTTAAAAGAACTTAGCATTGACAACAATAATGTCCAGACAGGAAATTAAACTGTTTTATTTATTAGGGTTAAAGTCAGGTTTACGCAAACTCTCCTCTTTCTTTATTTTGATGTGAACTAAGGAAATGGGGTCACCTGAATTAATAGCTCCAGGGAGGCTAAATTTTCGGCGAACGATCATATATTTTTTTCTAAGTTGCAACCTACGGTGGATCTGTAATATGTATGCACAAGGCGAGAAGCAATGTTAAAAAAATTCTGTTAAACATGAGGCTGTTAGACTTGGTGAGTTATAAACATTGTACAATCAAATTTTAGTGTTCTCTATTGTTGATATAAGAAGCATTGCGTCTACAGGGTGGAACTTTGACGACAAAAACATATCATGACGTAAACTATAAGCGAAGTCTGATTTTTGTTTTTAATTTGCTATCCCACCTAAATCATTGGTAACAAGTCAATGAGAATGACTTTTCCAGTCCGGCTTTTGGCATTCTCATTAGTTTTAACTATTCGATTTCTTCTGCTGCAGCTGCTCTTCAGTTTATAAGTTGTACTAATTCGCACCAACATCAGTCCCACCACCAATCAATATTTGCTTTGTCTGATCTCGCCTCTCTTTTTTACACAATCTGCATCTAAAGATCTTCTAGGAACCACTTCTTCCCTCATTCCGGACTCGTAGTCTATCAAAATCTTCCCACTTTTATAATATTCAGTTACTTAAATAGATGATATAACTCCTAACGAACAAGAAAGGGGTAGAACATTTCACGCACTTCATCAAGTTTCGTATTTTTTAATATACCTCATAGAATAACCTAAAGATGTCATTCCACATTTGTATTTAGTTAAGTTGCAATTTATAAGCTTCCTATTCATAAAAAAAAAACCAAGAACATCTAGCTATCTAATATTATTTTGACTACAATCTAACATAAACAATATTTTGTTATTCATATACATATTTTTTAATGCAAAAAAAGTATACAATAGCAGTACAATTAACAATTAACAGTACTTTAAGGCATGCTAAACTCTTTTAGTAAAGTCAAGGAACATATCTTTAGTAGCCTTCAAACGTTTGTTTATTAATTTTACTATAATACGTTTAAGTCATAGTTCATCCACTGTAATATTTCCCGTTGTCAATATTATTTAACTAATTTTTAAAAGTTATTAAATAACTGACACGTGATTAAAATTATAAATATAATTTCTTACCGTCAATAACGTACAACGTGTGATAACTACTGTTTCGCGTCTCAGCGTATTATCAAACAATGTAAACTAACTAAAAGCACATATTAACTTAACAAAATATATAAAGAAATAAATTGTATGACTGTTTGTGTATGTTAACCAACATGTGTAATTTTATTCAACTTTTTTAATGTTTGTGATGTGTTTTTTACGTTTTTAATTTAATTGGACGACTTCCCAATGGACGTAGATGTATACATGACACGTGTGAGTTTAAGAAAAAAGTTAATGTGTGTTTATAGTTTGTTTTACAGTGTTTGATAATGCGCTTATTTGCGCACTACTGGCACACGTCGTAAGGAGGACGAGGATACGTTATTCACGGTAAGAAATTATATTTATTATTAAACTAAATTTGAAATCCTACAACTTATACAGGTAACTAGTTTAGGATATTAAATGAACATTAATTAAGCTAAAAGGTTGTGACTTTTGTTGTTTACGTATACATAGAAAAATACGAAACAGTTTTAAAGAAAAGATTTTATCATTTAAAATAACTATATAATTACCATGGAACGAACAAGACAGGAGCAGAACATTTCACGTACTTCATCAAGTTTCGAATTTGTTAATATAGTTAATAGAATAACCTAAAGATCTGATGTCAGTCCGTATTTGTATTTAGTACTTAGTTGCAATTTATAAGCGTCCTAATTAATTAAAAATTATGTATATTTTATTTTTTTACTATCTGAATCTGCAAACCCATTCTTGAAAAACAGCCTCTAGGAATCAGATTAAAATTATAATTTCTGATTGTACACGAGAAAAATATTAAAAATACTCAGTAAAAACATCTTGCTGGCTCCAATTTTGTGAAAACCCAAAGAACATCTAGCCATATAATATTATTTAGCTTAAACATTTTAACACAAATAATAGTTTATTATTCCTATACATTATTTTTTAATGTAATAAAATGTATTCAATAGAGACTTTAACAGTACTTTAAACTGTTTTAGTAAAGTCAAGGAACATTTCTTTAGCAATTATCTTTCAAACTTTCGTTTATTCATTTTACTATAATGCCTATAAAACTGTTGTATACACTTTTGCATCTGTTAGAATTCCAGACAAAACATAGTTAGGTAATATATTGGGAGATAGTCATTGTGAAGAGTACGTAACTTTTGGTTCTCTGTAACAAAACATTCAATTAAATTTCAATAAATATACAACTACGTAATTCTAATCAGATGCTCTAAACCGATTTGTTAACGGTTGACAGTTTGGCCTTCCTACGTAAATCCCTTTCACGGCTGAACAAAGTAAGCTAAGTTCAAATATTCAACTTGTTTTTGAAAAAATGAACGTGAAACGTCTCATTCATCTTAGTTACAAATGGGAATTTGCTTAATTAATTTAAAACAAAATATTTCCTTCGCTCTCTCCTAAGACATTCCACAGTGTTGAGTAATGAAATAATATAAATCCTTGTTTCATTCATTATTGTTGATTTAAATTAACGAGGCCAACAAATTTTTTAGAATGTAATTTTATTAAATTCCATACTGCCTTTTTGGTACTACCATATCTTATAAATACTGGATGTTTTTAAATTAACGGTTTGAATATAAAATTCAAATTCATTTTGAATAAAGAAAATAGACCAAAAATGGTGCAACGTTTAAAATCTTTAATAGTGTATAAATTTTTTCTTAAACCTTATAACCTTATAACTTGTATGATATTTTATCAATTTTAGGACAAAATAATAAGTATTTGTGATTTTTGTAAAATCAATCCTTTACCAAATTGAGCTAATTTAACAAAAACTTTGTACGCTATTAAAATGGGAATTTTTCTGAAAATAGTAAATATTTCATATAAACTGTTATGTTCACAATATTTAATATTTTGTCATTACTAAAAGTGTATTGCACTATATTATAACCCTTACGTAATTAATTGTACGCATTTACCGAGTTGAAAATCACAACAGCATAGATATATATCATTAGATAAAGTTTTTTATAATTAATATTTTATTAAATTATAATTTTTATGTAACACTAATTATTCTGACTGATAACATATTCTGGTTCTTACTAGTGTCCACATATTGTTTTAAAACATTTTTATTTATGTTATGAGACCAAGTTATACAACTGTTAAGTTAGTTTTAAAATTTTTACGTAAACGAGTTGTTCAACCTTTCTCAGTTCATGCTATCACAAACAGACAGGCAAACACGATTTTATTATGTGTATGGATATAAATAGTAGTGAATATATTCTTGACATATTCCTAATTGTCAGCGTTGTCATATTCGTAATGCTAAGTATAAAATGTACAATTCCGAAATAGCTACTACTACGATATGTATCTAAAACATTTTAACGTGATATTGTAAACCCTGACAAGAGTTGAGCAATACATCGATTGAGCTAACAAAAGCTATCTAAAGTTAAAACAATGGCCAAAGCTATTATGATACCAATTACACTTTCAGTTTAACAGTTGATGGTATAGATTGGGAGTGTGAAGAGTTAATTAAAACCATCATCACTGCTTGACAGCTTGTTAAACGTTTCAATGAGTTGGTTTTACAGCTATTAAGAACCAAAGTTAACAGTATTTTATTTTATGAGTATTGCTTTACAAATCTACAATACAATAAGAGCACTACAAATTTGATTTTCATCTTGTCTTTTTAAATGTATAATGATGATCTGATGAACGTTTACTGTTCGTTTTGTCGTAGTGGGTTTTGTACTTTTCCAACATTAACAAATATCACCAGGACTGATTACAGTAAAAAGAAGATATTTAACTTTTATTTTTTGTAACAAATTTTAAGTTACAAAAACAAATTTAAATCTGACAATTAAAAATATAGAATGTCTTACGTTTAATAACTTTGAACACTAGTATAAATTATAAATAAAATGACTGGATTCAATTAATATCGATAATATTAATTATTACAGATAAATGTTCTATTGTTAGTAAACAATTTTAAGACGAATATAATTTAACAAATTGAATGTGTATTTACAACACCCATTAATAATTAAAATTAATATTCTTGCAATATAAAAACAGTCAACTGCGTTCACTAACCTTTGTTTTAAATTTTTGCTAAACTTAAGCGTTAGAAATTTTGAATTAAAATTAAACGTTCGCTTAAACTTAAAAGTTCGTCTAAACTTTACTCGTTTACATGCAAATTTACTGCCAGCCTTCTTTAAGCACAAAGACAGAAATATGGAAAATAAAATACAATATAGATAATCAAGTTTAGTGCTTTATTAAAAATTGTTATTATGTTTAAAAAGTTAACTATTTAGTTTAACTAAGTTAACTAAATTGTATCATTCTTATGTTGTTTAATATATATTCTTTATTATTCAAGGTACACTTTTTTGCGTAGCAATGTAAGACACATATGCGAAATATTATGGAACACCTCAATAAGTTTGTAACTGTTAAATTTATAAACTAAAATTATCAATAAAGATTAAAATTTGCTCCTTTATTGGAAAGCGATTTGTTTTATTTAATCTTTTTTTTTAAATTGTAGACACTATTTATCTAGTAAATTCGTTAAAGGGTTTTATTTATTAAAGACATGTGTATAACAAAAACCCAAATCACAAAATATGTACACAAAATATGTACACTTACATTCAATTAACTAAGATTATTATTATGATGAACCTTTTGATCTTAATGAACTTAATATTTTTAAAATGTTATCTAAATAATGATGCTATGTAATTTAATTTACTTAACATTCATTTAAAATTACACAATTTGCTTAGTATATATAATAAGAAAAACATGATTTTCATATGTTAAATCAATGATAATAAAAATAAAAACAATTCAGATATCTAAAAAAATAACTAAAATAAAATACGAACAATATTTGATATAAAACAGTGGTGATAAAAAAAATATTTAATTTCACACATTTTACATAAAATGCAATACTTGAGTGGTGAACTATTTACAATCTTATAAAATGCTTCAACAAATTTATATTATTTAGTTTTATGTAATATAAAATATTCAATTATATAAAATGTTTAAGAAATGTTAGCACATACTACACCACTTTTATAAAAATGTTTCAAAGTTTATTTTTCATTTGTTTATGTTTGTTTTAGTATATTTGAAGATTTGTTACTATTTTTTTTTTTACAAAACTCAACAATTATAGTGTTATAATTTAACTGAACGTTGTTCTGGGTTATGTAAGAATAACTAACTTGAATTTGTTCTAACTTCTTGTATTTAAAACCTATAAGAGTTTTAAAATTAAATAAAATTAATGATTTCGATAGAGCATTTATAAAATATAAAAATCTCTGTATCTATATTATGAAGTTGAGATCAAAAACAAAATTATTCTCTCCTCTGTACTTTTTCCATTATTATTTACGTTTAATACTATTTGCTAACTTAAACATTTAGTTTTATGAATTATTTATAGAACAGCTGTAAGGGCTACGTTAAAATAAAATCCCATTTTATGCCACCATCAAGGATGACCCGAATTTAGATACATACTTTTTTTATTCGAGGCAGTAGTTTTGCAATTAAGGTATTAGAAAATAATAATTTGTTTTGGGTACGGGTCAGGACTGCAGAGTGTATTGATGTAAAATAATAATCTAACTGGATCATGAAAGTGCCACTTTCAAGTCAAAAACCAGCAAGCTGTATGATACATTGAACAACTACTCCTAGAAGAGTATTATGACCAACCCTATAATACTACCCTGACTAATATCTCATTTGTAACTAGGAATATTTGTTAATTTATAGATTCACGAATAACATTTTTAGCGTGGCAGTTAACTATATGGTTATATGATTTTATTTATTTAAATAATTTAAAGTAATTGACTGAAACTAATATAGACTACAGTGGAAATAGAGACAATGTTTAAACTAATTGGAAAAGGTTGATAAACAGTTCGTCGAAAGTATCCTTGATTTACATCATAATATATGATAGACGTTCTCACAAATTGATTATTATTTTCCTAGTTATTTATATCAATAAATTGTGCTTGTTATAAATAAATCTCAAAATATACTAAGTAATCATTTTATAAAACGGAAATGTCACCGAACAATGCAACAGTAAAACTACGATTTTTTAACTAAAGGCTTACAAAAGTGTAAAAACATGCCCGGTCCTACAGAAATACGTATTGGCAGTTCTTTGGTAATCCCGATTAGTACGTTATACTATTATTTTTCCTAATAGTAGTTAAACTCAAATATTTCTATTAACACTTTTACATTTATTCTATAACTAATGTTTTTGTTTTAAATAATATGCATTATGATCCAGAAATATATTACATTTATATTGCGTAACCATTAAAAGATAATTAATTTGAAATTGTAACAGTCTTTATTTGCAAAATTGTCATACAATTTTCTCTGAGAGAAGTATTCAAATTTTCTAAATAGATTCTCGATCCATCTCTTATCGTAGAAGATCTGTTGAGATAAGGTTTTGTCAAATACAAGCTGAAAGGGTAAATTTTTATATAATTTGTTGCAATATATCTTATACTGAGTCAACAGTGTAAATGTTCTACTACCTTTTAAGAAATAAAACAAAAACTTCATAGAAATTTGTACTAAAGTAAATTATAAAGTTATAAGTTAACGATATATATTTTGATTTATCAATTTCTTCACGATCATCTGTTTAATAGAAGTTTAGAATGTAACATTCTTTGAATAATATATTAAAATAGTTCGTAATTTTGATTTTAAAATAAATTAAAGCATTAAAGAAATCTTTAATTAATTATAGACAAAAAAATATTGAACCAATAACTAAATAAGGGACATAGAAGAAGTTAGATTAAGTCCTTATATTGATAACTTTAAAATTGCTTCATTTGTTATCATATTTTAATGATATTTTAAAGATAACTTTCAAGTACACCTCTTGGAAATACTGGACTGTAATAATTAGAATCATATAAAGAATATATCGTTCATTAAAAACTCTTTAGAATTCAGTAGAACTTTTCAAGTATTTTTACTACTTCCTCATAACTTAGGAAACGAAGAAACATTATACTGTGATGCATATTTAATAAAAGTAATGATGAACGAAAGACTATTGTACATAATTAACTAACTTATAAGTACGTCACTAACTTGTAAAAATCCTTACACAGAGTATTAAAACTAGAATTGAAAGAAGGCGTCACGTAGATGTTTCTATACATGCACTTATTGTTTTGGTCAATCGAAGAATAATCATTGCAATGCAAATTGATTACTTGGTGTAGTAGCTCAAATCAGTTGTTAAACTATCAAAAATGTAATTTTATCTTCAAACTAAACAATTTAGAAAATACTTGTGTATTAGATAGCAAATTAAATGTTTAGCCTCAGGGTTGTAATGTAGACTAATCAATTAGTAGAAAGTGCAATCTGAACATTTAACTTAGCTGACTGAACATTGTTAGTGATGTTACAGCAATACGCTATTCAGAGAACAACTAATCACTTGCACTTAGTGATATTTCCACTGACGATTGTTTTCATAATTTGTATTTGAGACAGATGTTTTGTTTAAGAGTTCTCCTAAGCTGTACTGTTTTTATTTTTTTATTTTATTAGTTCTAAAGTTGTTGAAACACATTTTAAATTTATGTGTATTAAAAAATAAATATTTTACGTTTATACTTTAAAGAAATATTCTAACATAAATACGGATTTATAAAGAAATATTGCCTAGTTTTCGAGCCAAACTATGCTTTATTTTAGGTCAGGTGCTTGTTAGGAAGCAGGGAAGGGCGACTCAACGCAGAAGAAAACGGCGAGGTGTATGAGTGAATCTCTTATTGAGTTTTGAAGAAAAATTATCTAAGACCATATATATATCCACATTAGTAATAAATAAATTACTAGAAATGAATAGTCAAAACCTACTTACTGTATTATAATATGATACGCAAACGAAAACGACAGTTTCACAAAACACTATCACATTCTTTGCGTCATAGTTCTAGACATTTCGTAGTCAATGTTCGAAAATAATTTAACGATTATGATTAAAATATTTAGTTCACATTTCAGTTTAAAATATGAGTTAATACTCATTCTAGGAACAATGAGTATTATAGTTTTTGTAAATAAATGTAAATTGTAAACAATCCATTACAAGAAAACACTAACCAAAAGGAATACAAACATTTATTTTGTTTGCAAACAGTTGTCTGGTATTTAGTCGACCATGGTCATATTAATTTAAAACCACTATATTAATTTTAACACTTATATAAATGTTTTCTTTCTTTAGTTATGTAACTAAATACATTTTACATTTATGTATAATTGTAGTCGTATCAATTTGAAATTGATTTTTAATTTTATTTTAGAGACATTGCAAGAGGCAGTACAGTGAAATCATTTTAAGATTTAATTAACTAATTAGTTTAACGTATATACGTATATTTTTATATAACGTAAAGATTTAAGTTAGTATAATATTTGATTTTAATACATTTAATATTTAGGTAATTTATTTAAAAAAAGGTTTTAATTGTTATTCAAATTTAACTTTCGTTTAATGAAGATGAAAGTAGCAAAGGAGTGACTTCAAAATATTATAGTTATAGGCTGACGAAGCTATAGTAAATTCAGTGCTAATCGTAAATTTAAAAAGATGGTCTAAATATAGTGACGAGAGTTTAAAGTACTCATTGACATAAAGGCTTGAGTGAGAAAACCTTCTTCAGGGACTGTAAGTGTCAAGAAACCTTTTCTCTCTTATTATTACTATTATCATAGAATTGTCATTTACACTGAAAATAAAGCGCAACATCATAGAACCTGTTCAACACCTCCGATACTCTTCCTTAAAATAAAATCATTTACATATTAAAATTAACAATTTAATTAAAATTTTGTTTTGTTGTTTCTTATTTTGTAGAGGATGTTAATTTCAATATTAAGTATACTTAACCTATTTATTTTATACAAACTATAAACGAATTGCAAAAAATACCGTATGTATTTTCACCGAAAATTTGCCAAAATTAAATAAACAAATTAAGAATTAAATATCTTGCAAGCAAAAGAGGTTTTATAAATTTAAAAATGTATTTTAATATGTATAATAAAACAGAACGTTTCCCTCTGCAGTATTTGATTATGACAAGGCAGTAAAATAAAAAAACTTAATTTTCTAAATAAACTTAATTGATTTAGTTTCGTGGAAATGTTTTTTTGTATCGTGAGGATCTTATGAAAATGTATAATTATTGTTCATCTATTTTTAATAACTAGGTAATAAATGTCATAGTTAGTAACAACACGTGAAGGCAGGACAGTACATTAGTATGTAAATGAGTAAAGTTTGGATGATTGTTTTGAATCTACAATGTTGCTGCTGTAGCAAAGTCACAAAACAAACAAAATGTATGATGTAAAGGGCAAATGTTACCAAACTGTTGTCAGTAACCGGAATTAATATTAGAGATAAATATTAAATGCAAGATTTTAAATAGTGTTATTACCATGTTCGTTTTTGTAAAATTTGTTATAAGCAATTAGGTAGTGTTCACATTTGATGTGCTATGTTCAATGTTATACATTTTTATTTTAATATAATATTTATGACAAAAAATTTCATATTGGTTAAATAATTTGTATAAAGTAAATAATAAAATATGTCATTATTTAAGTAATTAATTCTTAAGGTTAAATTTAATCAAATTAATACTTATAAAACACAATAATTCAATACATAAATAAAATTCCATCAGTAAAGTATATTATAAGATATATATATTTGCCTATAAAATCTTATTTCCGTTTAGAAAATTTCAAAATAATCTCATTGTTATAATTTACAAAGATTTTAAAAAGTGTAGAATAAGAAGGATTAGGTAGGCAAGAGATTAAATCTT
>JAGFPH010003134.1:44512-75581 GCA_018207615.1 Philaenus spumarius | reverse complement strand
AAAAAGTGTAGAATAAGAAGGATTAGGTAGGCAAGAGATTAAATCTTAAATATAATCTATTATATTTATTTAATCTGTATATAGATTTGAAATTGAGAAAAAGTTATTTCAATTAAAATGTATTTTTAAAATGCAAATTTAGCGACTAAGTGTTTCTTCCGGAAAAGATTTAGGAAAAGGTTTCATTTTTATTTGAGCTTAGTCATTCATCCTCTTAAACACCACACATATAATACTTCGCTGTAACCTTCAATAAGATTGGCGTACAAAACATGAAGATGTAAAATTGGTTGCTTAACTTTATATCTTATGGTTTTAACATTGATCTGAAATCCCATATCTATAATAAGCATGTAGCTTAAATTACAAATAAAAACAAAACGTATTAAAAACACGGTTACGTTTCAAGTAATCGACCAACTTTAAATTTGGAGCCAATAGCACTCTGCTAACGGCTATTGTAAAGCAAGTATAAATAATTCGCTTCTAGAAACAAAATAGCAATTTAAATGTTCCCTGTAGGAGCTTATAAACTTAATATTCTTTCTAGAGTTTGGAAACTTTAATCGAAAACTAAAACTTTTAATACTTTTTAACATGAAAAGATATATTTGTATTTAGATCATTTTTTATACACAAAAAAAGAATATTTTTTTTTTTAAATCTTCATTTTATTATTAGAATTTATTAAATTTGTATTTAATCTATAAATCGATTTTATTTTATAAATTTCTAATTGTATGACTGTAAATTATATATTGGTTGAATAAATATCTTCGTAGTAAAGTAAACTATTGCACAAAGAATTTCTCATTAAATATAACATTGTTGTATAACTCAGCGAATTCAATAGAACCATACAATTCAACCCAATTACTACTCAATGCAGTAAGCATTGGCAAAGATATTAATTTATTGTATTTAATGTGTTGAAATTCAAAATAAACATTTTAGTGTAGCTTTAAATATCAACTGAACTATTCCGGCTAAACAATTGGAATCCAGGTCACTGAAAATAAAACAGCAGGAATTCCAACCAGTTTACTGGGTGACATACATGGACAGTTCTGTTGCTTCTATTTAGTTTTTTTTTGTTTTTTAAATTCCCACAGTTCTAGTCCTAACATAATTATATTGTTGTTTAGCAATTTACTAAAATCAGTGTGTATTTTTCCAATATAAAGTATGTATTTAAACAAATTCTAAAATCTTCATTTAACTTTACAAACAGGCATTACCTATTTTAAGGGACCAGATGAACTATAGCCTTCTAAAATATTAATTAATTATATTAATGAAAGCTAGCAGCAGCACTCAAATAAACGCGTTCCCACATTCATTACTTAACATAGTCTGAATGGTTAGAAATAGAGTGTATGTAGTATTTATACTAATTCCCGTTTTTAGAAAGTTTCATATTTTTTGCAAGGAGTTTGTGTTATGATAGCTTTGAATAGTTGTTTTATATATCTTGTACATTCTTACAGTTTTACCCTCATATTATAATGACAAGTACGTGAAACCTACTTATATACTGTAAATGTATATCACATCAATCTTACAAGTATGGCCTCAAGTTTAAACCCATATAAAAATGTACTACCAAACACAAAGAAAATGTTTGCCCATAAATAGTAAAAAAATAAAATTTCAATTGTAGATTTAAAATACATCTATGAACGAAGCTTTAACTTTTTGTTATAATAGTAACATAGGGAACATTTGAGGAAATGTTATGACAAATATATTATTTTTTTAGCTACATTTGTAACTATCAATTTGTATACATGATTGATAGCCAACTGAACTGTATAACCGCTTGGCCGACTTACTCGTAATGTGTCGTGTGTTATTTGTTAATGAATTCATGTGTTGTTTTATAATGTGAGGTGTGCTTTTAGTTATTTATGTTTCGTATTTATTGTGACTTGACAGTGGAATTATAGGCTTCCGAAACCGGTCGAAGAAAGAATACAGAACTGTTGATGGTAGCCTACCTAAGGTTGGTAACCAAGTTTAATAAATTTTTAGTTTGGCGTCATTATTCCAAATTTACTTTTTATTTTTATTCGATATTATTTTCGTATTTAATTGAGTGTATGATTGAGCATTTTGCTAATAATATATTTTTATAAACATTTTTAGACAGCAGGCAATTGAAGGTTTTCTGTTTTTAAGGACTATAATTGTTAATGATGTTTTATGACGTTGGTACAGCATGATGGTATATATGATGGTATATGATTGGCACCTATATGCGTTAAAACACAAACTTAACAAACACGGTCATTAGTTAAGGTGTAGAAATTTATTTTTGTAATAAGTTGGTGTACAGACCTGGAACTATTTTACACTTTGCCTTGGACACTAGAGATTTTAAAATAATGATATGATTTTATAATAGTGTTTATAAATAAGTCTTCTTAGATATATTAAGTTCCTATAGACTTAAATAAAATAACTATTTGTGACAACTAGGCGGTTTAAAATTATGTCAATAATTATTGAAAAATATACTTGAATTGTACTTAAACAAATTTATTGAACTCTATATAAGGAAACTGTAGTTCAAGTTATAATAAAGAGAAAAATGTACAATATTTAAAATTAAACCAGATTATTTAAAAATTATGATTAAACTAGGGGTAAAGAGAAAATGTACTAATGGGAAAAATCTAAATACAAAATTTTTTTACTACTCGGCTTTTATATAGATAAGAATCAACAAAATAACAGTTGCATTAGAACATCAGTTTGTTTTTATGGTTACGTTAACAACTATTATTTCAAGTAACTATATTGATCTGGTTAAATGTGACATATCGGTCGAAGTTTATGGTAAAGTTGATTCTTAAAAGCTAGTGTCAATATTACAATGCAGATAATTTTAATTACATTTTCTACATTCATTGTTCGATTAAAGATCTGGCCAAAAGAAATATGGTTTGTTTTTTGTTTTGTGTGAAGTCCCGATCATTGTTAATAATAATGATAATAAATTTAATATTTTATGACATACACCTTCATATAAAAAAATTATTGTGCAATAATAACAATATAAAACATATTATACTATATACAGAGTGTATCAGAGCGGATGGCCGGCTTGTGTAGCGTTGAAACGAGTTTACTTAGACATTTATTTTAAACTGATAACCCCCTATTTCGACCCTAAGGAATTCAGGAAAAATATTTTCAACCCTATGAAATGCCTTTAAAAGTGTATTTTTTGGGGGTGGGGGTTGATTTTTGGAAAATTTTCAAGGGTAAAGGTAGGTCGTGTTGTACTTCATTTTAAAGGTCTCGGTACACTGATCATTAAAAAAATTATTTTATCATTTATCTGTGCATTTATTGACGGTGCACGTCAATACAGGGTGACCCAAAACATCATACAAACTTAAGTTTACATATCTTTTTACATCTGACATAAAAAATGTTTTTAACAGCTACAATTTTTAAAGTACATTGACAAAGATGTGACCTTTCAAACAATACCTAATTTTGGTAGGTTTTCTCACGTTTTTAGCAGGTTTCAAAATTTACAACTTTTAGAAGTTTAAAAAGTCAATATCTCAAAATTTTCAAATTGCAAAGTGGGTCATCTTACATATCAAATTGAAGTCCTTACAATTATCAACATTTTTTTCATATTTGAATTTTTTCATTTCTCTAATGGCTTAAAATTTACAGAAAATATTGTTTTTCTCTTTTAAAAATCCGGGTTTTAGTTGTCAACATTAAATCATAACAAAATTTAAGTAAACAAAAAATATTTTTTAAGCCTACTTATAAATAACGTACACAAAACCTCAGTAATTCTAAGAAAAACAATATTTTTCTGTAAATTTTAAGCCAATAGAGAAATGGAAAAAAATTCAATGATCAGTGTACCGATACCTTTAAAATGAGGTACAACACAACCTACCTTTTACATTTAAAAATTTCCCAAAAATCAACCCCCACCCCCAAAAAATACCCTTTTGGGACATTTTAGAGTGTTGAAAACATTTTTCCTGAATTCCTTGGGGTCGAAATAGGGGGTTATCAATTTAAACTAAATGTCTTAAGTATTCTCGTTTCAATGCTATACAAGCCGGCCACCCGCTCTGATACACCCTGTATAATAATATATTATTAAAATAATATATTTAAAACTAACATATCTGTAATAGTATAAAATAAATATAACCAAGTTATAGACAGTAGGAAGTTTAATTACAATCGAACTTTATTTACTTTATTTCACAATCCGGATGTATGCAAAGCAGATAGTTTATACTTTGGAAATGAAATAAATAAATAAATAAATAAAACCATATTTAATTGTAATTTATTTACTACGCAAATTTATTTTTTATTAAATATTATTTTGGTTTAAGTCCAAAATCCTATATTTTTGCTCATTTTTTAAAATTAATATTATTCTATACAATAATCTCTCTATCTATATATATAAAAGCGAAATATTACTGACACACTCATCACTATTTCTCAAAAACTACAAAACGGATTGAAATGAAATTTGGTATGTAGCTTCCTCTAGGGCCATAGGTGCTCACTAAGAAAGGGTTTAAAAAAGGGCGATATTTTAGGGGGGGGTTTGGGGGGATCAATGTTATTAAATCACGAATTCTTCAGAACTGCCAAACGGATTAGAATTAATTTTGGTATGTAGCTTCCTCTAGGGCCATAAGTGTTCACTAAAAAAGGGTTTTAAAAAATTCGAAATTTTAAGGGGGTTTGGGGGAGATCAAAGTTATTAAATCACGATTTATTCAAAACTACCGAACGGATTGGAATTAAATTTGGTATGTAGCTTCCTCTAGGACTATAGGTGCTCACTAAGAAAGGGTATGAAACATTTCTAAATTTTAGGAGTGGTTTGGGGGGATCAAAGTTACTAAAATCATAATTTCAGATTTTGTATTATTATGACAATAGTGCTTTTATTATTTAAGATCTATATATATATAAAAGCCAAATACCACTCACTGACTGAACACTTAAAAAGAATACAATTATGTTAAAAAGACTGAAAATATCAACCACCAAGGGCAACGCCGTACGGGTCAGCTAGTATAATATATAAGCGAAATACCACTCACTCACTCATCACGATTTCTCCAAAACTACCGAACGGATTGAAATGAAATTTGGAATGTAGCTTTCTCTAGGGCCATAAGTGCTCACTAAGAAAGGGTTTGAAAAAATTCGAAATTTTAGGGATGGTTTGGGGGGATCAAATTTATTAAATCACAATTTCTTCAAAACTACCGAACGGATTGGAATGAAATTTGGTATGTAGCTTCCTCTAAGTCCAAAGGTGCTCACTAAGAAATAGTATGAAAAATTTCGAAATTTTAGGAGGGGTTTGGGGTTATCAAAGTTACTAAAATCATAATTTCAGATATTTTATTATTATGACAATAGTGTTTTTATTATTTAAGATCTATATATATATATAAGCCAAATACCACTCACTGACTGAACACATAAAAAGAATACAATTACGTTAAAAAGACTGAAAATACCAACCACCACGGGCAACGCCGTACGGGTCAGCTAGTAGGGTATATATTTCAATATTGAGAATACATTTTATGTGATTGCCAAAACAACCCTATAACTGGAAGGGTTTTACGCAGAAAGATCTTTTTTATTTTATATAGTCCTTGTGAAACTGGGGACATAATTAATTAAAAATCAAGGCTCCAAAGCAGTGTTTTGAATATAATTTTAAATACAGTTATACTTTTGAATAATTTTACAAATACGTAATTCCTAACTTAATCTTAACCTGCTTGTTTAAAGGGAATAGTTTTCCACGACAACCGATAAAAGAAACAGTCAATTATTTTAACCGAAATTTTGTTAAATATTACTTAATGAGTTAAAATGTTTTGTAACCAACTCGAAATTCAGAAGCAACACCGGGTGTACAGAAAGATCGGAAGGAATCGCCTAATTTTTTTCTTCATATCATACTAATTTACAAATTTGTGGGATGTTGTAACTACAGAGAAGTACTATAGAGAGGAGATGTATTTTTTTTACAAATCTGGTAAAGAAATCGTATCACTACCTACACCATGACTTAAATTAATCATAATTTGAAATACATTTTTCAAATTTTAGTGATTAATTAAATTGATATTTATTAACTTAAATTTAAATTTTATTGCATAACAGTATTCAAGTTAACTGTTTTAAAATTGTTAACTTAGCAAAATTATAAACTCATTTTAACACTTATTAATTACCCAAACATAATATGTTATAATTGTTCTTGAGTTAGAGACCAGATAGCTTCTTATTATACATTGTAAAAAAGGATATTTAAATATTACTACATTAAGTGTGACCACAGTCGGTTGTTGTTGAAGTTCCATAATAACTCATTTTTAAACTTACACAAAATGTCCCAAAAATAACAATAAAAACTTGTGTAAGTTTTATTGTTTACCTTAAATGTTACTAACTGAATCAGGACGTTGAAAAAAATATTTTGACATGTACAATCTAGTATTGTAATTTACCATAGCACTATTTTTGCTTAATTATAGTAATGTAATTAGAAAAGCGTGTAATGAATCGTAATGTATTCGTATATACTGTCAAAGCTGATTAGAAACAATGTATTTGAATTTATTAAAAATCTATAATTTCTATTTTAAACGACAAGGAAATAAGTCATCAAGTTAAATATCCACTGTTGATCAAACACCAGGCCAGTGTACAGAAGGTTAATGAGTAAAGTTTTGATAAATGTTTGTTTTGAGTCTAAAATGGTACTGCTTTAATGCGTAACAAAACAAACTGTTTTAAACGTGAATGGTGAATGTTACCAAGCCAATGTTAATAACCTCTATGAATAATGGAGATGAATTCAAAATGTAAATTGTGTTGTGTGAATAATTTTGATTAACATTGACTTGCATTGTGACGTGTCAACTTGGAAACTTTTAATAACTTTATTATGCTAAATTAAAGTCTGTATGCTTATAAATTAACGTAGTTTCATTAAAAATCTATTGTGTTTCTATTTGTTGTATCAGTCTGTAGAGACGAGTTTTTATTTATTATTACAGTCTGTATTTATTATGGATGTTGCTTAGAAATTTAAGTTTTAAATTACAGGATAATCGAGTGGTTTTGTTTAAGTAAATTATTACCCTATACAATACTTTAATATAAATTAGGAGAAACCGATTGCACATAAATCTCAATTTTATTTAAAAACTAATATTTCTAAAATATACTAACTATTTAAAAAGGATATTTTGTTACATTAAATAGATGGCCTATTTTTAACAAAGGACAGATTGTAAACGATCTTTAGATACATTAAACGTAATAACAATTATCACTCTGTTATGCAAAGTCCTCTAAGAACAGACAATTTAGCCTACGTATTGCCTTTCGTTTATGAGATATTTATTCTATAAGTCAAAATTTTGGAAATACTTCCATCTAGATATAAAACAGCTGATTTTTGCAAAATCTAAATGAGGTTAACTGTTGGTCTACTTAATAATAATAACACTCACACAGGCTTGGAGGTATTGAGGTAAGTTCCGCTCTTCTCTTAAAAACAAATGTGATCTCTGACATCACTAAATCAGGAGTATCTGTTTCGAGCTTCCCTGACGTCAGATATAAATATATGAAAGAAGGTTCTGAAGCTTTCTTTGATTCTCAAAAAGGTCAAGTTTGATGTCAGCTACAGCCTGATCATGACGCAGAGAACCTCATTGTTCCAATACTTACTTTTGCCCATAAACTAGAATGAAACAAATGCTTTACATTATTGTTATAACCAGAGTAATTAGTATATGTAATTTAGAAATTAAATAGTAAGCCAATATTTGTATCAATAAACATGTTACAGTTTATAAGTGGAAACGTTTGAATTTATCAATACCCAGGACACAGTTCACAAGAGTATGATTTATATGTTTGTCAAAGGAAAACTTATATTTTTCCTGGCAATGATGTGAATGCTTTTAGATAAAATCTTCGAATAAAAAAGTTTAGGGTTGCATTTTACTTATAGCTTATTTATAAAACTTTAATTTCTTCAGAGTTTTATGGTATAAACCATTCATATATTAATTTGTGTTTAAAAGTATAAATACAATAAATCAATGCACTTAATGTCTAATAATCATTTTAATTGTATGCTTACACAATTGAAGTCGTAAGCCCAATATTGGTGCATTTTCATGAAATAAAATGATAATTACATTTCTTAGATTTAAAGTTATTAGAAAACAAACAAAGATTTTATTAAAGATATAAATCACAATTGAACAACCAAAAGGGTTTTTATTTCATAGATAAATAACTGAAACAATTTTTACTATCGATTTGTGATTGATTCTTGTAGCTTATGATCCAATAGTCCAATGGTCAAATAAATGTTTTTGTTGAAACATGAGTTGATTTGTCCTTAATTCAACTTTCTAGGTCAACCTGTACCCCCTTTAAGAGCCTTTATAAACATTAGATAAACTTCAAAAGTAATGTTTTTTTCATATATCTCACAAAATATATCCGACCCACCATATGGAGAAGAGAGATCAGTGATGACAACAAATTTTCTTTCAATGAAGGTGTTTCCTGTCCAAGAAAAAATATAGGCCTTGGTGACTAAATGCAATTTAGGATAAAATTAAGATTTGTACCTAAATTCAATATGTTCTCACAGTCAATAATGTAACATTATTATAGCCTACATTAGTTCTACAACTCATATATAAAATATATTATTGTTCTTCCAGGCAGATAAGAAGTTTGATTGAATGTGTAATTATAACCTCAAACTATAATTTAAGTTATTATTTGCTAATATATTACTGATGATTGGTGAAATCATCTGTCATACTATTTTTTATTCACTGATGTCTAACGGACACTGGCATATGATTCAAAAGTTTAATTTATATTTCTTTGCAATTCAATTTTTATTTTCATGATGGAATTTTTAGCATTGTGGTTGAAAATTAACGTTTATTGAATTGCAATCTGGTAGTAAGTTATGTTTTAAAGTAGAGTATTATCAATAAATAATTACTCGTACATATATATATATATATATATATATATTTAAGATTGTCGACCAATTTATGAAATCAATCTTTTTTTAGTAAGCTCTTATGACGTTATTATATTTAACACGAATTATTTTGTTTTATCCCAATATTCATAGAAAAATTACGTACGTATAGTTAAATATATATACTTTCTTAATTAAACAATATTAACGATATAATGTATATTTGTTGAAGTACCAAACTTTGGTTTAAATAATTATAATCGTAGAGTTCACTTTAAAGGATTATGTGCTTATTTGTAATTGTTAATTAAGTAAATATTTTTATTAATCTGTAACTATGACATATTTAATCGTGATTCCTTACTCCGTTTCATATTAAATACACTTTGATAGAAAAGCGAGTATTCTATCAAGGTACAAAACTTTCAACGCAAAATCACTGATTTTAAATTAAAGCCAAGATCTAATCTTTACAAATATTACTTGAGAAGTATTGCAATCAAATAGTTTACAGACAAATATATCGAAAGATGGTTTTATATCTACTTAAAGTACTTGAAGAAGAAGCAATCAAGAAGTTATTGAAGTAAGAAGTGGACCGTCTTATATAAAAAAAATCTGTTATTGATTTCAAAGACTGCGTTGCAAGTTTAGAGGTTTTTGCAAAAATAGATTATGTACAATTCAAACAAACAATATCAAAAGCTATCAGATATTTAGTTGCTGTTGCAAAATCTTTTAGTAAAATTAAAAGTAACTATAAATCAGATTTTAACTTAAATACGTACAAATATTGTTGAAAGTTTATTTTATTTACAAACACTTTATTACCGTTATAGAAAAGTAGTTTTTAACAATATACTGTTTATACACAATTTTATTTTCTATTAACGTCTTTCTAGTAAACTGTACATTTTCAGTGTTCCTTTTGACCAGTAAATAAGACTAACAATGATGAAGCTTACCATCTGATTGATTCTGCCATAATTCGTAAAAATATAAATTTAAATTTATTCAGAGATATATAATTCATATGGATGAAGGTGTTTGTTAGAAAAAGATTTGAATAAAAACATAAAACTCGACATAACATTAAAATTCTTCAAATATAATTAAATATATCTGTGTTATCTTCCTCATGGATCCCGTAACTGATGGTTCCGCAAAACAATGGTCAGCTTGGCTCAAAGTATATTTTTGTACAATTTGATTAAATATTATGTTTCTTTTATAGTTTAATCATTTTATTTATTATAAAGAATATAAATTGTTATTATTTTTAAAATCTATTATAATTTAAAATACAATATATCAAATTTCAATTCAAAATATTTATTAAAACAAGAAAGATATTTGCATACGGATAGAGTTTTATAAAAATAAGTTTAGATACATCAAAACCCTGGATTAAACCAAAACACATAAACAATCCCTAGCAGAACTCGAAAATCAACATCCAACCTTAACTAGTGCCATTTATTTTGTGTAGTTTGATTACGTTCTTATCTTTTCATGAAGAAATAAATGAAATGATATTAGGACTAATATAAAAAATAACTTTTAAAGCATTTTTGGTTGGTTTTGTAGTTTGTATGGCAGTACTTCTTATCAACATACAATTATTTCTATTCATATTTTACAACAGTATACGTAGTTTTTTTATAAATAGCTTTTATAAATGAATACATCTTTCAAGGAAAATATGTTCAGCTGTTTAAGTATAGAAAAATATCGTTGATGTTAGTCAAACGATATATTTCTTACAGAATTTGTCTATTGACGATTAAAGTGTTAATCGCAAAAATAAGAGTAAATTCGCCAGTATTTAGATAATTATAAGACTTGAACTTTATTTTAAAACTCATAGATGGTGATTTAATTTAGCTGTGCATAAGAATAAAATTGCAATAATGGATTTTAAAAATATTGGTGACCAATGCAAAGTGATTTATTCATAATGAATATCAATTTCCTTTAATTTTTCACTAAATTATATTGAATATATTGTATCATATTTTATTGTAATATTTAACAGCGGCAGGTAAATTGCTTACACTTTACTCAAATGTGGTTATTATGTACTCTGCAGTCCCTTACTGCACAATGGCTGTCATTTTTTGTTGTTATATATTGGCCTTGATTACAACAAACACCCTTCATCACTTCACTCAGCTCTACGTACAAGTTAGCTTGGCGAGGTGAGATAGTTTAAACACATTTTCATTAGTTGTACATCCTTTTGGAATTAATTATAAACGTAAATTATTTAAAAACCTGCTTAATAAAAAATTATCAAACAAATAATTTACGTTGAAATTATAATTCATATCTATAAACAGCCTAATGGATTTAAAAAAATTAATAGTCAAATATAATTTATTTATAATGGTTAGAATAATATATTTGACTTTTGAATAAAATGTTTGAACTAAATAATAAAACTATTTAAATGGTATCTATAAACTGCAATTACTGAACTGTTTCATTAATATATTATCCAATGAATTTTAATTTAATTTGTATAAAATTAACTATATTTCAAGATACGTTGTGTTTAAAAATAACTAAAGCTTTGGAACATAAACAACAAGATTGAGTGAATAGAAAATATGGTACAATAATCTTTTCGAAACTTGCTCTAACACAATGAATAGAATTGAAACAGTATATATTTTAAATTACAGTATGCTATTATACCAAGTAAACCATCTTGTATTTTTCGATTTTTTTAAAGATATTTGTGAGGGGCAACTGCAGGACTAAAATTAGCAGTATTTGAGGCTGTGTGTGGTATTTTGCTGCTTTAAAAAAATATATAAATATATTCCTATATATAGAAAACAATTTTTCTTTTTTATTTGAATATTGTTTAGGATAGCTTAACGAAATTATAAGATACCTGCTATATTAGGAGTTTTCTAGATTCGTGTAGAAATAAAATACATAATTTTATTTTGAACTCCTCATTTCACTGTCTTTGATTTGATATAGAACATAAATGTTGTTTACTCCATTGATTTACTAAATCTAGTCTCTAATATTTAAAAATTGTGGTAATCAAAGTAATTTTCAGATAGTGAGCTGACACCATTAATGGTTCGTTGTTACGAAACATTATACAACTTAAAATTTGAAGAATCCAAGGGAAAAACGGGCTAACCATAAAAACATGTGAAATTTAGTTATGAACGGTTGTGAATAAATCTTTAAAATCTAAACAGTTTGCTGAAGGGAAAATTGACAAAAACAGGCTCTTCATACGAGTAAATCACCTTTGAAATAAACACATTAGAGTGAAGAACGGGACTACCCACATTGAGCGTAGGCAAAAACGGGACAACCAACAGACTGCGCATGCACTTATGGTTTGTTTACTCCAGTAGCGCACGTCTAATGCAATCAACATGATAGTCCGTTTTTCCCAAGTAAATGTGGGATAGCCCGTTTTAGTCAAGGAAATTTTGTAATTAGAGTGTTTAACATACTCCGTAACCTCTCCTATTTTGAACTACTTCAATATACATTATTAAAATACATATAATTAAATGTAAAATGTTTCATAAAAATACAATTTTTAAAGCAATTGGATGGGAAGTAGTTCCTGAAAAACCTTTATTTTACTTCCCTGAAAAATTTACTTTCGAGGGGTCAGCCCATTTTTCCCTTGGACTCTTCATATATGTCATCATACATATAATTGCGCTACACAACTCAAATAATGTAACTAATGTTGACACAATTTGATAAAATTATTCGAATGATTATTTATATATATTTTAAAGTGATAGAGTAATTAATTTGACTTTGAATCTTCGAGTTTTACTTTTTAATTATGTGTACTAAATTACGAGGTTTTCAATGACCGAACAAAATAATTAATATCCGATTAAAAAATCTATTAGCATTTGCATAACATTACTTTTGGTTTATATTTATCATTTCTACGTAAAACAAAAAATTAGTATAATCTTATATTATCACAAATGGAGGTGCTAAGCAACTCTCAACTAACGTAACTATGGGTTTTGATATAATTCGATAAAATCATTCCAATGATTATTTTGATAAATTTGAAAGAAATAGAGAAATTAATTTTACTTTTAAACTATGAGTTTTACTTTTTAATTGTATATACTAATTTAGGAGGTTTTCAAAGACGGAACACAAACTTTATCATCCAATTTAAAAAGAAAAAAAACAATAAAAATTGTCAAATTACATCAAAATTTATGGTTTAAATTTATCATTTCTATTTAAAAAAGTTAGTAAAATGGCATTGAATTTATACTTTGGCATTGTTTTAAATGTTTTACTTTCATTTCTTTATTCAACTCTATTGTTTAAAACCGATTCAAAAGTACTAAAAAATGTTATTCATTATTTTATGAATAACCATTTATAGTTACCCATTACATTTCGTGTGTTAAAGTTGTGAGACAGAAAATCTGGAATTTGTAAGGTTCTCTTTAAACTATGACTGTTCAAAGAACGATGTAGCAATTTAAATTGTCGCCTTTTAATTAACAGAGGTGGTAAGTTAAAAAATAAATCATAATGTACACTAAGTTTTGGTATTACATGTAACGTTTCCTTGTAGTTGTACAGTAACACGTTTCTTATTATTTATTTTAATATGTATTCAGTAAGTTACCGAGATGAAAGAGTAGAACCAATGATTTACTTGATTAATGGAGTGGACATATTTCCACCCTATTATTTTTGTTTCACTTAATCCAATTTTAAATTACAAAGAAAACGCTAGAGTATAAATGAGGAAGCAGGTAACGTCAAAAGCACAGTCTCTTAATTAAATTAATTTGATAGATTTCCATTTCATATAATGTTAAACTGATCCGCACATACTGAATCTTGCTAATTACTATGTTGTAATGTATTCTAGAGTTGTACATTATTGAAAAGAATTATGGGTCTTATATTCTTGTGTTTATTAAATTGTATAAAATAACGTTTCTGTTTATTTTTTGTTTTATTTTTAGAAGAAATAAGTTGTTTAATTCATACAAATTTATTTATTACTATTTTGCATTAAATTATTAAATATGGTCGGCATTGTCTGTCATTTTTATAAATAGTAATAATTGATCAGCATTATGAAATGTTTAATAAAATGTATTTCTGTACCGGGTGTCCCACAAAGAGGTCCCTATTTTTGAATTGATATGACAGACGTATAGAGCGCGCTACACACTTGAAATTCTACAGTCGTGACTAACACATAGGTAAACGAAATACCCCTGAGTATCAGGTAATTCTGTCTGATCCAAACAAAATGGCTAAAAAAACAACAAAAAAACAACAAAATCAGCAATCGTATTTTAAGGCTAAACCTACTTTTATTTAGAATATGAACATCTACAGCTGTTTAGACTATTTTAAATCTATCAGCTGACTGCGTGTATCCACAACAATGAATATGTTTGGTAATAAACATTGGCATTTGTTATTAAGTTGCATTGTAAAGTGTCTTATGTACCATGCCGTTTTCAACTGAGCAAAAAGTGAAATGTTGTTCCTGGGCTATTGCCTTTGAAAATGATTATGAAGCAATAAGGTGTTTTAGGGAAAGGTACCCAGGTGTAGCTCCACCGTCAAGGAAATCTATTCGTAAGTGGAAGACTATCCTACTAGAAACGGGGTCGATACAAAAAAAATACCATGGATCCTCCAACATAGAAAATGAAGAAATCGTATGTGCTGCTTTCATGGAATCTCCAAATACGCCTAATTCAGTAAGACAGGTGGAATCTGCTACAGGTATACCGAAGTCATCTGTCCAAAGGTATGCCAAAAAGAACAAAATCAAACATTATAAAACTCATTTAGTTCACGGACTGCTTGAAGATGATCCTGACAGACGATTGGAATTTTGTTCGAAAATAATTGAAAAGACTGACGTAGGTAGCAAATGGCATGAAGGAATCGTGTTTTCAGATGAAGCGACATTTTATTGAACAGGAACTGTAAACTGGCATAATTGTCATTACTATAACACAAAAAATCCACATATCTTACAAGAAGAGAAATTAAAATCAACAGGTATAACAGTTTGGGCTGCTGTTACCAAGGATGGTGTTTTGTCGTATGACATATCCCGACAATCAATGACTGGAGAAAGGTATGCATGAGTTTTAAGCAATCACATAGTTCTTCATCTTTCTCAGCTTTTTTTTAAAGACTTTTTTTCCAACAGGATGGAGCTCCTCCGCATTATGCTAATGTGGCCAAAGCAGTTTTGGACCAAAATCTTCCTAACCGTTGGATAGGTCGTGGCAGCAGCTTCATGGACTGGCCCCCAAGGTCTCCAGACTTGACTGTTTGTGACTTTTTTCTGTGGACCTTTTTGAAGAAGAACATTGCTGTCATAACATTGCGACAGACGATGAACTAATGAGGTTGATCGAAGAGGAACTGTTGTAGATACCTCGAGAGTTGTTCAACAAAGCGTATGACTGTTTTCTATTTCGTTGTCATCAGTGCATTGCGATCGATGGACATCAGTTTGAATAAGGTTTATGGATCAAATAGATTTAATTTATTTATATCTTAAATATAGATCTTAGATATAGAGGTACTTATATCTTTAATTCCCTAATGTTGTTTAGTGCTTAGTAACATCGTTAAAATTCAATAATTATGTTGTAACACTTAAGCAAATAAAATTATTTCAACGAAAAGGTACTATTTTTTTATATCCCGCCATTTTGTCCTAATGTGTCAGAATTAACTGATACTCAGGCGTATTTCTTTTACATATGTGTATTTTAGGACTGTTGAGTTTCAGATTTGTAGAGTGTTCGGTGCATCTAATATATTAATTCAAAAATAGGGACCTTTTCGTGGGACACCCGGTACAGAGCAACATAGTACGAAAAATAGTACGATTTTGTTTTAACTTGATTTATTCGTCTAGTGGATGTCTGGCTAAGTATAACGCCAGAAACACAAAACCAGCTGTATTTAATCCGTTGAAATTGTTTAGTATTCACTTGGATTGCCTTCAGAGTTTTAAGGACTTCTGAATTAACACAGGGTTCAACTTGACAAACTGGAAAGGCTGTGTTACACTACAGCCTGTATCGGCATTGTTAAGCAAGGCCGCAGACTGAAGAAAAACAAACGCCCTCCTTCTTTAACATTTTATATAGGCTACAAATCGGGAGAGACATGGTTACATTACATCCGTTCCGGACTGCCTTGCAAGGATTAGAATCAAACTTGTTTGTTTTTGTTCCGACCAAGACCTTCCAATACCTTCAACAACTCTGTTCAACCGAAGTCCAGTGACCCGTCATCTAGTGTATAGAATTACTGAAAAAAGTATATTTATTTGATAACTGAAATTTGAATCACTGAATCTACTATGTCGTATCTAATCGTCTTGAATCTGTCAACAACATAATCGAATGTTGAAATGTCCGTCCTAAAATATTTTTAAAATTTTGTAGGATAGTTTATTATTTGCACAGAAAGTTTATTATAGTCTTCTTCATAGTGCCTGTCCAATAACTCATGTACCTAGATTTTTCTTTTAACAAACTTTGCCAAAAAAATTCTTTTCTAACAATTATTTCCATTCTTCTGACGAGAGCGACATTTTAAATTACACTGTACGTATGAAAACTGTGTGGACTGTAGTGGCACACTACTTTCCATTGGACTGCCATGCACGGCAGTCCAGAATCCGACTGTAGTGTAACCGTAGCCTAAAAGGGCATTTTTAACCTCCTACACTTAGAACGATAGATTCTACAGCAGCACCTTGGTTTGTGATTGTCCGCTTATCAAATAGTCCTCATCGATATTCTGCAGGAAATCGCATTTTTCCGCTAACCAACCCAGATATCAAAACTTTACATTTCGTTATAAGAAGTTACGAAATTAGTTCTATTGTAAAAGTCGTTTTCATATAAAAGCCAAAATGTACTTCTTGTAGTTTTCTCTTCAAATTTACCGCTTTATCCGATCGGATACGAGTTTCTACAGGACTTGATTGCTTGTTCTGTTATACATAAATAATTGTAATTTTCTCCGGAAAGTTGTGTCAGATTTCGTGCGTGCTGGACTATAGCGTGCGTGGTTTACTGTAATTAAACACTAAATTAAATTATATTTCTCGATAGAAATCACACCGCTGTACGCTATATTTTGATTTGTAATATTATTTTATAGTAAAGAAAGTATGTAAAAATAGTAAATTGTATCGCCCTCGCTGTAACTAGTTTTTTTTTTAATATGATATATTTAGTAATTATTTGTGCAATTACTAAGTTTAATGTATTATTGTAACTAATGAGTTATTCACGTCACACACAACACTTATTTTCCATTCTAATTACAAACGGTTCAAACGGAAATTTTAAGGTTTCTTCTGTTCTCTTGTGTTTCTGGTTAAACAAATTATATATTGCGTTTGATATATCTAGCACCAGGAGCTTGCCTTTGATATAAATTCAATTTTGGACATTGGATAAACAAAAGGTGAATCATATATTTATACGTTTAACCAAAACTGATTTATGCATAAAAACTTAATATTGTTTAGTCTAAATTTCCATCATTGAGTGGTCCTTCTGTTTGTTCAATTAGTTTTTCGAGTCTGATAATGTTCACGCTAATAATTAAAGTTACTAATTTGTTGTAAAGACAGTAAATTAATTAGAATACGCAAAACATCAAAGAAGTATTTAAATTTATAATTAAAGCTTTGATGACATTTATATATAATGAGAATATATAAAGTTAAAATTAATTATTGTATCTATTAAAATTCGTACTGGAATGTTTCTAGGAATAACCCGTGAGCACAATAATATATTCATTTAATTAAATTTCCAAATTAACATTCATTGGTATGTTTCAAGGAAATATTAAAATGAGTTTGGCCAAATAATTCACATTGTCAGCCTAAAAATGGTAGTAACTGCGCAAATTTTTGAAATAGTTAAGATCAGAATAGAATATAGGATAAATAAACGGTACCAGATAACTGTCACATACTTTCTCACAGTTGAAACTTTAGGCCTATACCTTCGCAAGAGTAGCATAGGAGATGGTTATTTAGAATTGCAAAAGTAGGACATATCATGGAAAATATTAGATGCATGTAACACATATCCATATTATATTATTATATTATAATATTAGTATTATTATTATTATTATTATTATTAAAAATATTCGATCGATTTCGAACAAATTTGCGCCAAACATGTCAATTAGGCCTGTATGGATGCACAAAGAAAGGTTTTAAAAAATGTGAAAAACAACCCCGTTTTTGGCCAAAACCCCCCAAAAATCAGTTAATATTATTACCTAAACTAAAATTTTTAGAAAGATGTGTTTTTTTGCATATGGTAGGGTACATTAAGGGCTACAAATAAGCCAAATTTTATCAATATCGTTAGAGCCGTTTTAGAGAAATTTCGAATTTTTCCGGTTTTGTGGCCACTTTTGGGGGGTACAACCCCTTAAAAATCAAAAATTTGGAAAAATGAAAAACACGTCTGGACATATTTTAGAACTACACCTACATACCAAATTTCATCAAAATCGGACCTTTGGTATGGTCTCCAGCTCTGAACACATCCTAACAGACACACAGACACACGGACAGAAATAACAACAAAAAAAAACACTTTTTTGTGTTCAAGGAGCACCAAAACAAATAATTCCACTAAAAATATTTTTTTGTTTAAGGAGCTCCAACACAGATAATTATACCAAAAAATTTTTGGGGTTCAGAGTGCACCAAAACAGATAATTCCACTAAAAATTCAAATTCTAAAGTTTGGACGAAAACAATACTTTCTCCATATACTACGTATAGAGGGGAGATAGTAAAAGCAAACTTTAGAAATAACGTACAATAAGTAATATGATAAAACCTATCTCAAACCCTTTCCAGATATGACACCTACATGTTATAAATACTGCGTTTAAATCGGATCGTTGGTTGACATGTTATAAACTATAAAATAATCACAGAAACGTTGTGTTTTATATAACTTTATTTACTTTAAAACAAAGATAAGGACTACAGTTTAGTCAGATCTATAGCAAATAGACAGATTAGTCCTTCCATTCGATTAAATTTAATTTATTTCTACTAAGACTTCTGGCTGCAGCTTTTATTCCCTCTTCTATACAAACAGCTTACAGAAATATTTTATTTCAGACCATTAAGCCTCTGATTGTTTAATTTAAAAATAATTGATCAGTTTATAATTTTAATTAAGAAAGATGAATCAGCAACATTTTCTAGGTTTAAAATAAAGGTAAATAAATGTGGCTGAATGGCTGTAAATAGAATAACATAAATATTGTTTACTTTTATATTTTTCATATGGTATAAGTAACCTAACTTAACAAAAACGATTTCTTCAAATCAAAGCAAATGTGAGTAATTTTTTATATTTTTAAATAATTAGTCATAAATTTTTCAGTAAATGAATTTCGTTTATGGGATTTTTTTAATAATACATTTCGTTATGCTCAAAGAGCACGTTTTGTACCCGTATTGGTAAAACATTATAAAGCTTTAATTGCGTTAATTATTTGGCCTTAAATTAAATTTAATACATTGTATGCAATTTTCTCTAATTGCAACCAATATAATTTACAAAAATAAATGTTTTATTTATTTATAAAACTTTTTTCTCTTTTTTTGTAATTTAGTAAAATATAGATTTATTAGAAAAAAAATAAATATAAACTCCTAATATAAAATAATAAAAACTAAACCAAATATAAATTTGTACATACACCTTTAACCTAAAAATAAACCTTTAATGAAATAATATAACCTTCTTAAAATTATTTTACAAGATCAACTAATATTGATCAACAAATAATGTATAGAATACAATAACACATTACATTTATAGACCATTTTCGTTTTGTTAATGAAGACAGATGCCCAATACTTTTTGTACATTCCAAAAACTTTTCTTATCGATGTGGAATATATTTTTTCAAATGCATTTTCGCTGAAGAATCATTTTCATACTACTTTTAAACGATGTTTAACATTAGCGTTTAGGTTAGGTTAATGTTTAAAAATTAAGGAGTAGATGTGCTGTTTCTTTTTAAAAATTATTATAAACAATACTATAACTTAAACTTAATAATTTGTTGCAAACCTTTAATATTATTTACAACATTTATTTGAGGTTACAATTCATCTAAAATCTTTTATTAGAAATATAATTTTTTTTAATAAATGTTTTATTTACTTATAAAGTTTTTTTTTTTGTAATTTACTAAACTATAATTAATTTACAAAAAAATACATTTATTAGAAAACAATAACTATAAATGTATAATATAAAATAGTAAAAACTGAAACAAAACAAAAATTGTGCTTAAACCTAATAATACACCTTTAATGTTATGATATAAACGTTTTAAACTTAGTTTACAACATAAACTAATATTGAACAACAAAAACTGTATAACTATTTAGGTTTCGTTAATGGATGCAGATGCGTAATACTTTTTGTACATTCCAGAAACTTCTTCTCTTATCTTTTTCTGATACATTTTCTCTGTTGCATTTTTGCTAAAGATTTATTTTATGCTACTTTTAAGCGATTTTAAACATTAGCGTTGAGTTTAGGTTAAAAGTAAGGATAAATATGCTGTATGCTGTTTTTTTTAAATACTATAAATATTGTTATAAATTAAACTTAATATTTTGGTTCAAACCTTTAATTATTTTCCAACTTATTTTTTAGGTTATGATTAATTTTAAATCTTTTATTAGAAGTACAAATCTTTACTAGATTGTTTTAAAACAGTAACTTACTTTAAAGATTTGTATTATGTTAATCAAACTCATATTCCCAAGTACCATCATTACACAATGGTTATGACAAAACCGCTGTAAAAACTAAATAAAAACCCTTATTTTACATAAACGAGTTTTACAAAGTTTTTAACTTTCTGTTTATGACTTGAAGCGGACTTTAAGTATCGTTGTTAATGGTGGAAAAGTGATAAAATTGTTTGTAGTCACATTGTGTTTAGTTTCTACAGATTGTGTGGCGTGAGTCCAATGCATTCAGTTATTAACAGGAAACAAACAGAAAATAGCTTTACACAGATAAACCAGGCTATCACTAAACAACAAAATGCCGGAACATAAGTTGCGTCCTTTTAAGTCTCAGAGTAAAATTTTATAAAACGACGATGTGGAAAAACTGTAATTTTTGAGACGACCCACAAAGTACTTGAGTGAAAAGCTATGTCCTATTTTTAAATTATTTAACGACCCTTTAATGGTGAACATTAGGTGTTTATACTTTATACGTTTGTGTGGTGTTTTGTGTTATGTGATTATCATCTAGAATTTTCGTCTTTGTCAATGACATAAATTGTGTCCAAACTAGTAAGACAAAGGAGCATAGAGAGAAATCAATAGAACCATTTGTAGGTGAGTAAATTAATTAAAACACAATATTTTAAATTGTAACTTAATTTTCCCCCTTATTATACTATTTCTATATTTAACTCGTAAAACTTAAATATAGTAAATGTTGCAGATACTTTTTAACTTATTTCTATTCTATTTATTCTAACTTTTTCTATTCTATTCTACTATTTTATATGAAAAATAGTAAAAAGTGCAAATATATTTAACAAGACACTTAGCAGGCAACTCTTATAAAGAGTGTTTTGATGGTAAGTAGACTGCTTTATTTCAGTGCTGAGATAGAACATAATATATCTTTCCTTTATTATAATGACTGTAATGTTAACTCCAGCTATCTTTTAATTTTAGCATTGCGAATTTTGCGAACAGTCATTGTAAATCAAAGTCTAATATGAATATTGAATAAGTTTGAATTAAAAAGATAAATCTGAAGGCATACGTAGTCGAACCTTAGCACGGCACGTCGTCATTTTAGTTCTAGTTGCAAAACAAGTCCTTAGGATGTTTCCCGTTTGCCAAAATGTCACCATCTAACATAGTTTTTAGCGTTTGTTGTAAAATATTTCTTTTAACTGTAGTCAAACACCAATTGTGCAACGCCATTTCTGAAGCTAGTGGCCATTAATGTCTTTCTCTGACTCTCTTATTCGAATTTATCTTTTTGTTCGTGTTTTATGTGATTTAAACTCATTAGTTTTGTACCATTTTCTAAAAGAAGTTTTATTATTTGGTGGCATGTTTAAAATAAAAAATATAATCAACTGTATCACCGCTATTGTGGGTGGTATTCCAATAAATAGAAAACACGAAAAGATGCTTAAATGCAAGAACAGATAAATGTATTATACAAACACACCTAACCTACATAATGCTTCGCTACGTCAATTAATCAATGATCCAAATCAAACACTAACTACATAACAACTTTATACCATTTATACTGTATAAAGAAACACACAACGTGGAACTAATAAACTATAACTAAATTATATATGAAAAATAGTAAAAAGTGCAATCAAACATATTTAACAAGATACTTAGCAGATAACTCTTGTACAGAGTGTGTTGATGGTAGTAGACTGCTTTATTTCAGTGCTGATATAGAATATAATATACCTTTCCATTATAATAATTTAATTACTGTGATGTTAATATCAATTTACTTTACAGATGTCGGCGTGAATCCTGGCAGTTCACCTTGCTCTGGCGCGATGTCCCGGGGATGTGGGGAAAGGTCGTAAGTGGAGAAAAAAATATACTTTCCCACACCGTTTTCTAATGTGACTCTTCTTCAAACAAACTAGTGGATGTTTACCTCATCCTTGAACAGAGATGTACGGATACCAGATATTCAGTCAATGCTGAGTCCTAACTTGTATAAAATTGGAACTGGTTTATCTACCCGCCAGGAGTACTGATGTTTTTAGTCAGGTTAGTAGAGGTTTGCTCAAGTGCCAGCTTACACGCCAGTATCTGTAGTTTAAATAATTTATCAACTGTAACCACTATTCAGATTAGTTATTTAATCATTATGTAGATGACAGAACAACTTAAATTTGTATTGTTAAATTTTTCACCTGCATTAAAGTTAAATCAAATTAATATAATATCGTTTAGTTGTAATTAATAACCAAACGACTCAACAGTAAAAGATTTTCTCTCTGAAATGTATTTAAAAACCCTTAAAGTTATACTTTTGTAATGAAATAAAAGTAGGTAGTAATTAAGATATTTAGGAAAATATAGAGTACATCATAATTTTCAGCTTTGTAATAATTCAAAAACTTTTAGCCCGATTTCAAATAGAAAAATGTCAAACAAATTGAGTTTTTCATAATTATAAGTTTTTTTAGCAATAACATGTTATAAAATATTTTTTTTGGACTCACACATTGAATTAAAATCTAGATTATTTAGTTGATAGCACGACAACAGTAAAGTTATAACACGAATGCCACAGCACTAATTTCAGATAAAAAATCTGATTGAAATAGAATTACATAGTTCATTAAATTCGAATTTATAACCTTAGCATTCACTAACAATTTTATTTTAAGACATTCCATTAAATAAAAAGAACGATTTTGTAATAATCTTTTAAGTAACAAAAAAGTAGGAATTAATAAAAAAGGACATCACATAAGTCAAATAGATTTTTGATCGAAGGAATATCTGATTCAAAACATTGTCACTGAAATTTAACATTTTGTAGGAAATTAACAATTATTTTTGTCAAAACGGATTGTTCTTAACAATTTTGTAGTTAAAGAAAAATAAGTTTATTGCGTAAATGTATTTGATAAAAAACTTGTTGTAAGAATAAATAAAATTTTAACTGTTATGCCTGTTGGTGACATTTTAGTTATTTATTTGCAACAAAGAACAAAAGTATAATATATTGACAGCTCAAATAGAATTTAGGATAAGATAAAATATTTAAAAAATTACGTACAATAAGTAATAATAAGAAAACGATTTGAAACGGTTCCTTTAAGAATATATAGTTGAAACTTGGAAAGTATTAAACCATTTTGATTATATTAAAGATTAAACCTTCCCAGGTAGCACAATTATATGTAAGAAAACCTGCATTTAAATGAGATCCATGGTTGTCATGTTATAAACTAGTTGTGTTTTATATATTATTTTAAAGATTATTAATAAAGCTAATCGTCAACTAAATTAATTGCTTGTCAACTAAATGGCTCAAAGTCTTCAAAACTAAGATTAAGGAATATATTTTCCTTTTGATCTGTAGTACTAAATTGACATAGCCAGATTTGCCCGTCCATTTGATTAAATGTAATTTATCTCTACACAAAGACTGCTGGCTGCAGCTTTTATTCCCGCTATCATAAAAACAGGTCACAGAAATAAAATAAAACTATTATTTCCGACCTACCATTGTACAATTTTTTTATGGCCATTTCATTGTTCAAAACAGCATTACAATTTTGTCATTTCCATTGATTAAAATTGATTTTCCGAAATTGTCTTAGGTCTAACTATTTAGATAATTTATCACCTTTGGCTGCGGATAACTTTTATATTGCCATGCATAAGTTAACACGTTTAAAGGATTTAAAAAAAGAAAAAGGTGATCACATTTTTTATTGAAAAATCCGTAAAAAATATTAAATTGTTTTTACCCATAAAATCTAGGAATTTTTTAAAAACTTGTATTAGGTTGAAATGCATAAGTAGTATCGAAAAGCCCAAATGATTTAACTGGAATGTGTCATTTGTAAATAGATGATATAAATAATTACATGTCAAAGCACACTTTAGGAAACATTTAAAGTTTCCATACCTTTAGAATAATTTTAATTTATTAATGTATTCATAGTTTAAAAAAAATCAAAGTAATATTTAAATAATCAAAAATAAACAACTATTTTTGCTTATGTCATTAGTCAATTTAAAATGTAATTGTGTTAGTAATCGCATATATTATTTCTCAAGACTATTTTTTTGTCGGTACGCCATAACTTCCTTAATACATCATCAAATTACATGAATGAGGCATCATTTTAAAGCTTTCCTTAACCACTACACGGGAAAAACAGACAAACAGCTTAAAATTCATGTTTTAATAACAAAAATTGATTTAAAAAACTTTTATATTATACTCTGTATGTTCCTAATGAAAGGCGCCATCTACTAACCATCTGTTTAACTAGCATGACAGCTGTTAGTTAGATTGTTTACACTGTAAGATTGTATTGGGAAACTGTTATTTATAAACCAATGTAAATAAATAAACTTAATTAACTGAATTAAATCAACGTGTTAAATCAGGTAAATGTAGGCCTACTCCGAACTTGCGAAATATTCGCACGGGTCAGCTAGTCATTGTTAATTTGTAATTTGTTCAAAAATTTCACTGATTTCATGAATAAGATGGGATCTATTACTTATTGATACAACATTATAACAGGTGTAACAGCTGTACTGTTATAAATAAGTACATGTCTTAAACACATTTCATACTATTCTCCGTAAAGACAAAACTATTTTAATTCCAACACGTATTGTTCAAGGGTAATTGGTAATAACGTCATTTTTTTATTTCGAATTCAATAAAAATAAATACTCTTTTTTAATTTAAATTAGTATTCACTTAACTGACTCGTACTTGTGTATAATAAAACTCCTGAAACAGAATCTACGAGATGTATGTATTGTATTATCTCAATTAGTATGTTAGTAATTCTTCTGAGAATTAAATTTAAGGAGATTAACCAAATGCTTAAGATTAAGTTATTCCTTAACCAAATGGTTTCTATTAATAAATCGATTATTTATAGTTTTAATTCATTCAGCTCAAACCAGTCTCTGCATAAATAAATTTTATGGAAAAAATGTTAGAAGCAACTTGAAGTAATAAAACAACTCGTCAAAACTTATAAAGGCATTTGTTTTATAAAGAAAATGTGTTTTCATTTAGTTGCATAGCATACAAAATGTTGTTAACTGACATTTAAGTGTGTAGTTAAATTTTTAGAAGTTTTAAATGGAAAAAGTTAATTTGTTTAACAAATTTTCCTCTACGCTGCCTTCATATGAATTCTTGCTTGAGGTCTGTGTAATGAACTTCGAGGCTGTTAATTTTAGCCATACAAACTTTTAATAATTGTAAAAGTCAATGTCTGTCTGGAGATGGTTTGGTTCAAAAAATTTAATGAATATTATAATAATACGTAACTTATCTGATTATTAATGAAAAGAGAAGGCAAGTCCATCTAGTATATCCACCAAAGTCGTTACAATACTTCTTGTATTTCTTGTGCAATATTACATACTTGATATTTTATAATGCCATTAAATTATATTGGGTTTTAATATTATTTTCCTTTATCATAGTTATTTCCCGTTCTAACGAAGCAGTTACTTTTTTATATTGTAGATGTAATTGTGCTTTGTCAAGTGGATTACTTAACAGACAATCTAAAGTAGATGCCTGCAGTCTAAAGTAGAATTAAAATTTATTTACGTTGTGCATAAAACGTCTTGTCTTGAAAGTCTTTGTGACACTGTAACAGTTTTAGTGGTGCATGTAATTTTGTTTAAAAGAAAGTAAAGAAGAGTAACACACACTGTAATTGATATCTATCCTTTAATATACCAAAAAAATTTATAGTTATCTCGGAAAATATTTAAGTTACAATAACGACTCCAAATAGGAGAATTCCATTCCCATCGTCTTATTGAATCAAACTTACTTCATTAAAAGAGTTACAAGATAGAGAAGATAATGCAAAAATCGAATTTTCTTACACTAAATAAATGTTAGATTTATAACATCAGGGTACTTTCTGGCTATTTTTCTAAATATTTATTGACCGAACTATTTTAAATTTATTAAATTAAATCATAATCCAGTTTTAAAAAAGTTTGTAATGGTTAACTATACACGTATATTTAAAATTAAAACGTTATAATTTTAAAATATAGTATAAAGTGCTTTAATTAAGTTGTTTTGCTCGCCACTCTGGTCATAATTATAGGCGTAATTTTTGTTGGTGTGAAGCCAACACTAGTACACTTAAAAACAATTTTTACACTTAAACATAAAACACGTACTTTTTTACATGCCTTGTACATTGTTGGTTATTATAATTAAATAATGTAATAATAAATATATTATACAAATATTGCTAAGAATAGTTTGTGAAGAATGTGATTTAAGACTAAGAAACACGATATTAAGTAAAAAATAAAAAGCGTTTTCATGTAAAATGTAAGTGCTTATTTACGGCGATCCATCATCTTTCGTTATTGCAAGGGCATATTTCATCACACTCAAAATTATTTAAGATTATAAAAAGTAAATGTTGTGTTCTATATATTCGTATGACATGTATTAAAACATATGTATTATATTAATTGTACTTTATATATCTTTAAAAATGTTAAATCAATAATGTTGAATTGTGAAGTTTCTTTACAGATTATTATAACAGTTTTGTGATAATTTAATAATAAAGAATAATTTTACTAAATCTCATACTTTGTCTACTATTAATTTGAGTTTGTTATTTTTTTTTTTTTTAATTCTGCATTTCAATTGTTGTAATTGGAAAAATCCGTGATTATGTTTATAATGTCAATAAATATAGAGTTTCTTTAAAAAAAAGTTTTGTTTAATTAAATGTTATTTACAATGTTGATAGTTAAAGGATTTAGTAAAAGAGACAGATTTTTTCAGTTTTTTATCTGAAATAGGAAATAGATTATCGTGTATGTATTTTTAAATTGTTTTGTTTGACACAAAACAGTGTATTTTTTTAATAAGTATTGGTTATTATTTCTGTCAAACAGAATGCGTATAAAACAGTCAATATACACACATTACTTAAACAATACACACACTAGGCCCTACAATTTAAATAATAAAGAGTTGGTTGTAGGTGTAATTTTTAGATTTCAGCTTCGTAACTTTCAACACATACTTGGATTTGAAGCATTTAATATTTTACCTACCAAAATTTAAACCATTTTTCACATTTGACTGATTTGAAAAAAATATGGGTTTTGCTATCACCTCAATCACTCTTGATCAACCAACGAACAAAGCGAGTATCCATTACACACCTAATTATTGACTCTTGTAAGTAAAAACTCACTAAAAAGTAAACACAATAATGCCCTTTTCACAAGTTTCGACTTTTCATTGTGCACCGTGGATGGCGCGATACCGTGCATTCCTGAGTAAGGTCTTCTTTTCATGGCGTGCGAGATTGTTGATGAAGAGAAGAATGTTGTTATTTTGTATACTTATTAAATTGTCAAAGCAAAAGAAAACACAGAAATGGAATGAAGTAGGTGCATTCAATTAAACGTTCAGATGCCAATTTTGGGTGATTTTGTGCTGTTTTTCAGCACGTAAATAAATGTTGTAAAGAACATTACAGGTCTTACAGAAATGTTTACAGGTTAGTTATAAATGTTCTTCGATTAGTGTAAAAACATCTACATCAAGATCTTAAAAAAGTGATTCACCCATTTTTGATGCACTTATTAAACAAATTTTGCGCACAAGAACAAAGAAACAAAGAGTGCTGTGGTTTGGTTAAGTACCTTTACGCATGCGCAACAGCCAAGTCAAGCCTGCGTCGAGACGATCTGTCTGAACAAGCCCACTGCAGGCAACAACGTGTGTCGTAGTTTTAATAACGCTGTGATCTTCACGGCCATCGGGTACGGCGCAAAGTCCTGAACGATTTGTGTGAAGATAATCATTTATGTCCATATTAATCGAAGAACAACGCCGGGCCGTCCACGGCGCGTGGCAAAATGTCGTAACGTGTAAAATAGGCATAAAACATAACGCAGCATGTATAAACTGTAGTAGCGATGTAAAAACATTCACCTTGGAAAATTAAAGACACTGAATTTTGAATGCAGCTGAATTACATTATTTGTTTACTACACGTTCTGTAGAAAATTCAAATAGTTCCCCTTTAGGTTAAATTTATCTTTCAACTAGAGTGTTTTTTGGTTTATCCTAGAAATATTACTTGTTCTATCTTTTATGGTGTTATAATGTCCATCAAAGTTGGAAATATAATAACGATTTTTAATATGAAATAATAATAAATAATATTGCATTAGTTCCATACGCCTTAGCTATGCTAATATTATAAACAGGTAAACTTACTGGTTTGGGTAGATGTTAATAAAAAAAGTTACTAAATCTATAAGGAAAATGATTTCACTGGACAATAATTGAGGGTTTGTAGAGCAACACATTTTCACTTAATGTATTTATTGAATTTAAAAAATAAACATTCATTATGTCTGTTTATGAACCAAGCTGTTTATTAGATAAACACAAACTATGTTTCACTTTACTATTTATTCAAGTGGCTCTTACAGATAAAAAAAAAGATAACTATGCCTAGTTGACAAAACGAGGGCTTAGAGAATAAACCATGGACAAAGTTCACTAGATTGTAAGAATTTGGTAAAACAATTTTAGCAGTCTTGCTTTTACTTCATTTTGTTTTACGTTCTAACCTTGAATTGTCGATTTTTATTCTTTTAATTTATTGCATATTATAATTTACAATAATTAAATAATATCTCAAAAAGTCACGAAACTACAATAAAATTATACAAAAATAAAAATGAAACTTCAGAAACTAATAAATAAAGTTCGGGGAACTTAGCTATTCAGAAAGATTGATTTGGTAACGATAGCCTATACCCAAACCGAATTGAGAATAATGCAGTAGTTAACTAAAATGAAACAATATTTTGAGATCTTTTCCTGAGAGTGGGTACTCTAAAACATTTAATTGTATGATGTAGTGTTTAATAAATACTACAGTAAGTTATCAATATGCAAATATTTCAATAATTTACTATACTATAGGATATTAATTTGGATTAATGTTTTTTACAAAATTCAAATTTATTTAGTTAAACACATATTGGGCTCACGTTGGGAAACTGTATGTGCACAGAAAACTCTTTAAAAATATATGCAACTAATTGTATAATGTGAATAACAACATTTCATAATTTTCTAAATCTTCGTTTTAATAGTTTTTATTCGTAGTTTACTTCTTATGTCAAAATACTTTGCAGCTGATATTTAATTGATATCTCGTTGCCTAAGAAGAAGAAATCCACAAAATACTCGTCATCACATGGGATGTATAACCTGACCTGTAACTACCCTTAAAGGAGGGTAACGGTGGTAAAATCAATAATATCGAGATACCATTTTTCGTAATTGTATAACTAACTAGACATAACTTATATTTCACTTATAATTAAGAAACGCTTGGTTTTAAAAACAATAATAACAAAATCATATAGGTCGTAAAATTAATGTCGTTGGTAATTAATCAATGGTAATATATTTGTAAACATGAAGTTTTTGTAGTGTAAAATTTAGTTTTCTTTTTTGCCTTAGTTACTTTAAGAAAAGAGAATGCATAATCATAACATTTATTGGTAGATTTTTTACATTAACGTGAACGAAAGGGCTTCATTTATCAACGATTAAATTCCCTTAAAGAGTTGATATTGTTTTTAGAATATATTACATGCACAGTTATGAAGTAAAATATGCTATAAGTTTGTAAGTATTTACAATTTAATGTTCTTTAAAGTTTGATTTTAATTATCTACAAATTGGATTTGGTATGGTAATAACTACGCTTCCAACTTATATTTCCCCGCATCAATTTTTATCTGACTTACAATTGCCAAACATAAAGGACATTTTCTTTTAATTTTATTGTCTTCTGAATTGGATACCATGCCAATCATCATACATTTTAAGTAAGTATTACTTGTCCGTTAAGGAATGCATGGTTCAAATTTAGATTTATGAAAAACTTGCAAATAATAACAAGTAAAATTGAACATCAATATTGTGATCCACTTGACGGAAAAAAACAGGTAATATAAATTAACCTTGTATTAAGATAATGATTCGGGGACCTTATCCACAATGAAATTATATTATGTTTTAGTAAGTGAAAAAATCAGATTACCAAGAATTAGAGACAACACATTAAATAAAATAAATATAGTTAATATTGCTT
>JAGFPH010003134.1:22887-44412 GCA_018207615.1 Philaenus spumarius | reverse complement strand
AAAACTACTTCAGATAATCTCTCGACCTGTTCATTTCACCTCCCACCACTAATTATAGGGACAATTTTATTTTCCGTCATTTATTAATTTTTCGTAACATTAAGAGTGGTTTCACCCCTACGGCGAAACTTTGTGGTGCATTTCTTGTTTGGTTTCTATGGGACTACTAAATTTCTAAATGTTAATCATAATTTGTTTGCATACTAATCCATATCATTATTTGGAGGTGTCATAAACATTGTTTGTTAAAAAAGGTGTTTTTTTTTCATTTTTAGGGGTAACGCCGGGATTTTAGAGCCGCGAGACCCCAATTTTCGAAATCAACTATCATATCTAGCGTTTTAAATGGACTATTTGTGCCACAGTGGGATCCACGATTTTTAAACCTAACTCTATAGCATGTGGCTCTTCACTTTAAACAGTATTAAAGAACGTATTAGTTTATGTAAATTTAATTTCAATAACGTCATTGGTAACGACACTGTTCCCAAAGTAAGAATAGACAGTGAAAAAGTGGTTGAATCATTCTCTTTAAGCAAAGTATATTTCTTTGGGATTATACCGGTAATTTAAATGTATAGCGTTCTTTAAGAATTAAAATTTGCCACACATTGTTATTCGGAACTACCATCTTATTATTAAAATCCCTTCTTACTTATAGAAACAAGGTCTGTATATTTATTGCAAGAGATATTTATCATTATATCTAAATTCTCTTATGGATTATTTTGTAACTTTTAATTGTCTTTAAAAAAAAACCAGCAACATCTTATGCTACAAACGTTACTATTATTTTAAGTTTTTAATGATTCTCAATTTACTTTCTTCTCATCTGATAACTTTAACGGGGCTTAAAAACATTCTTAATATGGTTTCTCAAAGGGATTCTATGAGTTTTAATGTTTGCCTAAAACCGTAATAAATAAAAACGCTTTAAACTGACTTTTAGACGTTAGTTTATTGGTTTGCCTTAGATAAACACTCGAGTAGCAAATACAATAAGTAATTTATTTAGTTCTGAGTAATGAACTTCGTAAGGCTGTTATTTTTAGCCTAAAACCTTTGTAATTGCACAATACATTGTCTGTCTGAAGAGGGTTATGTTTAACTTATTTTATTAATATTTATAATCCCACTTAAATGATGTGATTATGTAAGAAAAGAGGAACGTTCCTCTCTTGTCTTCAATAATGTCGTTACATCACTTATTGTATTTCTTGTAACAGTACATGCTTGACTGGTTATAACACAGGTTTCTTGTATTTCATTTTCTTGTATCATAGTTATTTCCCGTCTTAACGACAAACCAATTTTCTCTTTAATCTTGAAGCTTTAGTTGTCCTTCGTCAAGTGGATTACTTAACAAACTCTCCAGAGTTTGGAGTAAGTTTGCAAATGTTTAACGCTGTGCATAAAACATCTCACGTTTAAACAACTTTTGTCACTGCATAAATTTAGATGATGCATTTATTTTTGTGTGAACAAATATTACGTAACCAAACAATTAATAGTCTTACCTATATTACATAACTGAAAATTATTATACCTTCACTAATGATTTAAATATGAGAATACTAGCTCCATACCAGTTATTTAATACGGTTTTAAAGTGATCTTTTCACTAGAAACTTTTCAAATTTGTATAAAAAAGTTTAAAATCAAACATAGTCATGTTACATTAGTAAATTATCAGTAAGAAATTTAGACCGAAGCTATGGACCGACCATGACCTTCAGAGTTATGATAGTTATATCCAGCATGACCATTTTTTTCAATGTTAACGCTTTAAAACCCTTTCAGGACTCACGGTACTTTTAAGTACCACTACTTGTTGAGACCTATTTCTACATAAATAACTGATATATAACCCATTAGAGGACTGAAGGTACTTCAGAGTACTATTACCATCCTCTAAAATATAAATTTCTGCTAGTATTTTCAATTTTTGCTAACAGATTGTAGCACTGACTGGTACTGTGTCCATGGTAACCGACTGATTTATAAACCCAATTTTTATCATTTTTTTATAATGTGATACAATTAAATTTTCGTCATACTTCTTACAAAATTGAATTCTTTATACATTTATGTAGTCTATCCATATTTTATTTAGCCCTGTAAAGGTGTGTGACAATATTTACAAACTAAATTGCAAGTGGTACTTTTTAGTACCTTCAGGACTCTATGGCAACAGCAGTGCTATAAACAGCTGTTCAGTTTTCTTCTGTTGTGGGTTATTTTTTGTGAATAAAAATTAGTGTAGGCTGTGAGCAACAGTGTTATTCAATTAGTGGTTAATTATGGATCGAGATAATATCTTGGCTGACGAGGATATTGAAAATATCCTTATTGAAGAGATACCTGACGTGAATGTGCTTTCAGATGCCAGTGATGATGACTTTTGTGATGAAGATGAATGGTTATGTACAGGTAGTGGAGACATATTAGTTAGGCCTATAAATGAACATAATTTAATCCGGAATAGCATCCCTAGCCTAAAAGGAACAAAGCCAAATAACAGTGAATTGGAAGAGATCATTACTAACAGTGCCGAGCAGGCAAGTCTAAGTGACACTATAAGATTTAGGCCTAGGTTAGGTAATATTGAATTAGTTCAAAGTTCAAATGATTGCATATTGCAGGAAACAAGACCTAATCCTAGCCAAGAAAAAATCACCGCAGACCATAATGAAGAAACCGCCATAGGCCGTAGTGAGGACACCAATGTTTTAGGCCTAGACCAATCATCGGTGAATAATTTTGACAATGTATTTAATGACTTGATTGCTATAGGCGCCTATGAAAATGTTGAAAATCCTGACAACAATCAAATAATAGCTTTGGTTGAGCCCAGTGAACCCACAAGCATTGCAAGCAGCTTGAACAATCTTGAAGAAAAAAAGCCTGGCCAGAATAAAAACAATAAGATAGTAGGATCCAAAATCAATCCAAAAAAGAGGGTGAAAGACCAAAAGAAAACTAAAAGTAAGCTTAAATCTAAGAAAGATGATAACGACCAGAAAAAGGTAGCAAAAAGAGATGACATCAACCGCAAGTGGAAGAAGAAGGACCTAACTACAACGGTTCCTACTTATAATGACAATGAAGGTGAGAAAATTGTCATTACTTACTAATACTAATTTTATAAAAGCTTAGCCTAATATATATTTTTTATGTATAAGTCCATCACGCCTTTTCTTCAATTCTTTTACCAGCCTTAACGGCAACATACACACTAATTTTAATCTTTCAATTGCCATTTATTATTAGATTGTTTTGTATACAAATTTGTTAACTTCTACCACAATCCGCAAAGGAACTTCGTTCCAATAAATTCTATGAAATAAATACTCTTGATTACTGCAGGACCTAAATGTTCTGTTCCTTTCCAGGCCCTGTTGAAGGACAGTTTGAAGGATGCAAAACAGCCACAGAAGTGTTTTTAAAGTTCTTCGATAAACACATCGTAAGACACCTTGTTTTCCAATCCAACTTATATGCTACTGAAAGAGGTAAGAACCTTAATTTAAAAGAAGAAGAACTTCTAGTATTCATCGGTATTAACTTTCTTATGGGGTACCATGTAATCCCTTCATTGAAGAACTATTGGTCCACATCAGATGATTTGAATGTGAGACCTGTATCATCTGCTATGACTAGGACAAGATTTGTTGAAATTTTATCAAACCTTCACATAAATGACAACAGTACCATTACTCCTCAAACAAAAGATAAATTGCACAAGCTGAGGCCTTTTATTGATATGATCAACAAAAAATTCAAAACTCTGTATAATGGTACACGTGAACTTAGTATTGATGAATCAATGATCCTTTTCAAAGGGCGCAGTTCACTAAAACAGTATAATCCTAAAAAGCCCATAAAACGAGGCTACAAGCTATGGTGCTTAGGTGACCAAAAAGGCTATATATTAAATTTTGAAGTTTACCAGGGAAAAAATGAAACTGTGGAAAATGAATTTAAGGAATACGGTTTGGGCGAACGGGTTGTACTGTCACTAACTAAAGAACATTGGGGTAAGGGACGTATAGTTGTTTTTGACAACTACTTTTCATCTATTCCTCTTTTAGAGAGGCTGAAAAATGAACAAGTTTTGGCTTGTGGAACGCTAAGAAGTGACAGAGCAGGCATACCTGACATGAAATCAGATGCATATTTAGAACGAGGATCTTGGGACCATCGCTATTCAAGTGCTGATGTTGGTATTTTTAAGTGGAAAGATAGCAAGTCAATTTTACTTATTTCAAATTACCATGGAACAGAAGAAACTAAAGTAAAACGGACTCAAAAAAATGGCTCTAGAATAGATGTTAAATGCCCACAGGTTGTAAAGGATTACAACATACTGATGGGAGGGGTCGATCTTGCTGATCGCTACAGAGCTCTCTACAACGTTGATAGAAAATCTGTCAAGTGGTGGCATAGATTGTTTTGGGGTTTGATGGACATTACATTTGTGAATTCCTATGTCATTTATGGAATTTTGTTTGAACAAACTACAGTTCTAGAATTTAGACGGATGGTTGCAAAGGGCCTAATGAGTTACACTACAACAAAAAGAAAGAGAAGATCGGTTGAGGACATTGCTGTAGGATCTTCTTCTGTAAAGCGACGGAAAAGTGAGTTCTCCGTCCCAAGAGACGTCCGTCTGGGAAACAAAGGGGTCCACTGGCCGATGTTCGACAACAAGCGTGGGCGCTGTGAGGTCTGCAGCAAGAAAAAGATTCAGTCTAGGCCTCACAGTAAATGCAGCCATTGTAAAGTGTTTTTATGTATCAATGACAAGAAAAACTGTTTTGCCGACTTCCATGAAGTTCTCCTCTAGAGGCTCTACATTGTATTTCATGTTCACAAAATAAATATTTTTGTATTTTTCTAGATATTTAAAAAAGTTTTGTCATGTTACATTGTTTTATTTTGCTTTATAAATCTGATATAATAAAATCTATATTATGGCAAAGAGTTCTGGCGGTACTTATTTGTACCATAAGAAAACAACCTATAATTGTCATAAAGGACTGTCGGTACTTTAAAGTACCATGTCAAAAAAGTATATTAATAAATATTTTTATGTTATATAAAAAATATCCTACCTAAAATGAACCAATTTAAACCCAAAAAAAGGAGAAAAAATAGTTCTTTAAAATTTTTTGATAAGTTGGTCCTGAAAGGGTTAAGAAAATATTGCATGAAAAATAAGATCACTGATGTGACCAATTGTATGAAAATTAATGGCCCACAGCAGTTCTTAAGTCTAAACATGTAATGTAGAAGCAATGTTAATTATTAGTACTAAAAGATATCCCTAATATGTATATATTTTTTTATATATATATACTTTTTTAATGTTAAACGTGACAGGCAACGTATTACAACTAACCATAAAGGATATGTAGAATGTAAAAATCACAATTCACTTTTGGCCAGGATTATGTATAAACAATTATTATGTATAAACATATTATTAAAAGTAGATTTTAAGTTAAAGTGACATCCAACTTATTAACATAAACTATAAAGGATATGTAAAATGTCACAAATTTAAAATAATTATATTTTGCACTTAATAGACAGTTACAACCCTCAAAATGTAATCGCATTTCTACCGTTGTACTCTTTAGATTAACCTAAAATTTTACTTTGTAGTATTTGTATATTTTTCATATTTTAATATACAACTTTTATCCAATAACTTTTTATCATAAAACAGGATCAAACCAAGTATCCATTATAAACGCAAACCAAATAGCATTACAAAAGAAACACATTCAAACATATTACTTTAAACTGTACTAGCTATGCAAAAACATTCCCCATGGGATATTAAACGCACTGAATGTCGTATGCAGCTGAATTACAACATTGTTTATTTACTACACCTCCGGTGAAGGATTTACATGTTTCCCTTAAGAATGGGTTTAGCTTTCAACTAGAGTGCTTTATGTTTTATCCTAGAAATGTTACCAGTGTGGTACAGCTCTCTGCTCTTATATAACAAAACGTTCCATACGTCTAAGATATGCCAACATTATATAGAGGAAAACTGTGTATGATTGTTGGCAACGATTACATTTTATCATATACATTGTTGACTGGGTTAATCACTTTGTAACTTGAAATTAACGATTTGAAGGTTAAGACCTAGTGGTAAATTTATTAACCGTTAAGAGTATTCACTGTTTTAGGTCATGGTTTTCTGCATGTGTAAGCCTAGTTTAGGTTGTTTTAAATATTTACGATAATCTTTACGTTGCAGTTTTATGCCTTACAATAAACCAAAATACAATATATTAAATTGTATTTTTCGAAAACCTTTTATTTAGGACGTGTTATCTAAACTATAAAGGACTGATTTTACACGTTTATCCATGCGTATCTTTTAGTTTATTATAGACCCTTTTAAAACAAAATAGCAAAATTAGAAGTATTTAATTAAATACGTTAAATTAAATGCATTCACTGAACTATCATTACTCAATATAAATCGGAAAATGTCATTCTTGGATTGATGGGCATATTAATTACCATACATTTATTTGCACATTAGTTAAACTAGAATCCATATAAAACATTTAGAAAGGATAAGAAATGTTTGATTGGTAAATGAGTAATAATTAATTTATTTATTATCATATTACTCTGAATACCTATACTATATGTTGAAAGATGTCCATGGTTAGATTAGTCTAATTTAGGTTTACTTCGATTAGGTTAGGTTGGGCTATTTTGTTGTTTGATATATTCTGGTATATCTGTTTTATTTACACTCTATAAATAAACCTTACTTAAATCCACATAACATATTTTTACTGAATAAAAGTAAACTAGGAAAATCAATGACAAAATTTTTGAAGAAAATAAACACAGTTTCTAAGCCATATTTAGAGACTAGGATATACAATTTTCATTATTAGATAAACATAATACGAAAATGTTAATTGTTGTTTTTAAAAATCTTGTTGTTTTGCTAACGCAAATTAAGTTATCAGCAACTTGTAAATAAATGTAAAAGAACGTTGGCAACTTATTTTAATTAGTGATTATTTTCTTGGTTTATTCAAATATTTTAGTTTCTGAAAGATCCAGGTTAGGACTAGTGGGGAAGGGGAGGGAGTTGTGCATTGTAAATAAATTTAGGCTTTAAATAACTATAGGTTAAAAGTGAAGATTAAATTATAAATTTAATGTAGTTTCTTCGATATTTCTGAAATAAATTTTTAAAATAATTTTGAGACTTATAATGGTATTTCGTTTCGATTTAATTCCCAAAAACAGAAAAAATAATACAAACATTCCAAAATTACAAAAACATAATTATATTTTTATAAAATTACTAGCTGGCCCGACCCGGCTTTGCACGGATTGACAAATCAACCTGATACTAATAATTAGCCCAAGTGTTTTAGTTCATTGTAAAAAAAAAAAGAAAAAGTTTATTGTAGGCCTAACCTAAAGTTATATTCAGTTTTTGAACCAAATCAGTTGTTGATCAAAATCAGCTGTTTTAAGCTTTTCATACGAACAGCTGTTTTTTGTGCCCCTGATAAAATCAAAAGAAATCTTTCTTCTTCTTCCTTAAGATTGACCTTCCATAAGATTAACATTGAAACTTTGATGGCCACTACGGCGTAGCCCTAATGCCCTAGGACTTCGGTAAATGGCCTAAAACCTTCCCAGGGTTAACCTGTGTTACTATGCAAAATTTCAAAGCAATCGGATAGACGGTTTGGTAACGCATAAAGGACAAACATACAAACGTACAGACGGACATACATTGAATTTTATATATATAGATGAAACACACATTATCATGAATTTTTGACACAATGACAATGAATATAAAGTAATATTTGTCGAAAGTGTGAAATGATATTACTGGTAATCCTTGTGAAGGACTATAATAAAATGACATACGATTAGCTTAACTCATAAGTAAATCATCACTCTTGTGTGATAATTTTTAACCACCTACTTCTAAATCAGGATTATCATCGTTCCTTGTTATTTAACCATACGTAGCAATTCACTTCAATATGAACCACAGTGTGAGGATAACAAATTATTTGCCAGCGTAGACTTAAATCGTACGTGGCATCTAAAATTCGTTTATAAGTTACGTCATAGAGTCACAGACAAAAGTGCATATTATAAGATAATAATTTGGAAAGTGGGTTTTGTCTGCAATAAAATTTTCACTGCAAAAACTTACAATATGGAAAAATTTTTGTTCTACAAATAACATTTTACATTGAAACAGCTGACTACAGGTATTTATGGTTGAAAGTACTAATTTTTTTTTTAAATTCTACATATGATATTTCATGTATTAGGTTACTACAAAATATTTCTCAAAAATACTCTCTGAAAATACTTTTATACCGGTGTAACACTAGACTAGTCATTGAATGTTTAAGTGTTGTTTTATAATTATGTATCACTCTCACAGGACACTTTATCTCTATTTGAAAACTCCAGATGTTACAAATAAGTTGATTTAAAAAATGAAATAGTATCATAGTTTATAGTTTTTACAGACAGCTACAATGTTTATGTATTTCTCTTTCCTAAGTAAATGTTAATACTTTATTAGAAGATTTAATTGAATAATTTTCGAACACCTATACCAACTTGTGTTTTCTGTCTTAAAGCAAGAAGCACTACTTCATGTTGTTCTCGGAATTAATAGTCTCAAGTAGTTTTTCAGCTTTTAGAACTAATTCATTTAATATTCGTAATTAACACTAATAAAATGTCACCATCTGAAGACGTCTTAATGTTTGTGAATAAATCTGATTTCCTTTAAGTTAAACTATTAAGGGCACAATATACAATTACTGTAACATAGAAAATAATGTTGTTGTATTTGCGTTCCAGTTTTATGAAATTACCCAAAATTTTTAGATTTACAAAACATGGAACATTATGGATTTCTTTAGGTTTTGATATAATATTCAATAAAAAAACATTCCTTTATATTAAAATCAGCCATTTTAATTCGTAGAAAACGACTAAGCAAAACATTATCAACTTGTATGTTATATGTATTCCTGATTATGACAAATTTTTCATTGGAACGAGCTTGGTTTGAAAAATTATATTAGGTGTGTGTGAGTGTGTGTGTGTGAATTATTAGTTGTAATTATTCATAAATAATTCCTTCTCACTCATCAAGCTCATTGTATAATTATAACAAAGCTATTTATAGTTTGAATATGTGTGCGACATGATTTTCATGCAGTAAAGTTGAGTGCATAGTGCATATCCTACACTCATACAACTTGTGTGCACTTAATTTCAATAATGGTTCAAAGGAATTTAGAAAATCTTACATTATATGTTAAAATTTAATTGCTCGATACTGCTTTAAAATTTTGTTTTCAATTATAGAAATACGATATTTAAATAAACTTAATTTAAAAAATAAATCATTAAGTTCACAAGGATGAAAATTGCTAATGTTGAACCTTCCATAAATGTTGGCGTTTGGTGTAAAACAAAAACAAACGAATGAGGATTGCTAGGGGATATCATTATTGCACAATTTCAAATTTGTGTTAGAAATGTATACTACTTTATGCTTGGTTTTATTGACTTTATTTTGAACGAAAGTGGTTTGGATTGGTAGTACTGAGCCCATAAAAACCTTCTGCACATGATTGTTAAAAATTAATTCAGATTTTAAATCTTTCTCTTATTAACTACAATAAATGAAGTTTTGCAGTTATATTAATGAAAAGGGGATTATAATTCCTTAACCAACTTAATTATTTGTTTAGCTTATTTTACTCTAAAGTATAAACCAACATACTTTTTTTTTATTTAAATTATTCTTTATTTATTTATACTTGGCATAACTTAAAATTGTGTAGCGTTAATATAAATACTATGAAATATCTTTAATTTCAAGTTAAAGGTGTTAACACATGTTATTATTTTTTTAAAGTGATTAACCCAGTCATCAATGTATATGATAAAATGTAATCGTTGCCAATAATCATACACAGTTTTCCTCTTTATAATGTTGGCATATCTTAGACGTATGGAACGTTTTGTTATATAAGAACAGCAAGTCGTATCACACTGGTAACATTTCTAGGATAAAACATAAAGCACTCTAGTTGAAAGCTAAACCCATTCTTAAGGGAAACATGTAAATCCTTCACCGTAAGTGTAGTAAATAAACAATGTTGTAATTCAGCTGCATACGACATTCAGTGCGTTTAATAATTATACCAAGGGGAATGTTTCTACATAGCTAGTAGAGTTTACAGTAATATGTTTGAATATGTTTCCTTTGTAGTGCTATTTGGATTGCGTTTATAATGTATACTTGGTTTGATCCTGTTTTATGATAAAAAGTTATTGGATAAAAGTTGTATATTAAAATATGAAAAATATACAAATACTACAAAGTTTAAGTTTTGGCTTAATATAAAGTACAACGGTACGACTACATTTTGAGGACTGTAACTGTCTATTAAGTGCAGAATATAATTATTTAAAATTTGTGACATTCTACATATCCTTTATGGTTTATGTAAATAAGTTGGCTGTCACGTTTAACTTAAAAAAAACTTTTTATGATATGTTTATACATAAGAATTGTTTTCTACATAATCCTCGCCAAAAGTGCATTGTAATTTTTACATTCTACATATCCTTTGTGGTTTATTCGAATAAGTTGCCTGTCACGTTTAGCCAAAATTATATATATATAAAAAAAAAACAATATACATATTAGGGATATCTTTTAGTACTAATAATTATCATTGCTTCTAATTACATGTTTAGACATAAGAAATTCTGTGGGCCATTCATTTTCATACAATTGGTCAATTTATAGTAATATTATTTGTCATGCAATATTTTCTCAAAGCGTTAACTTTGGAAAAAAACAATAGCCTTGCTGGATAAGTGGTAAGATAAGTTTGTTCAAACCACAAAGGTACTTTCCATTTATATAATTTGTAACCTTACTGTTGTAGGAAACGTAAATAAACTCAATTATAATTAAATTATATTAAATTGATAAAAACAACCTAGGGTTTACATAGACTGATACACATTGCCATTATGTATTGCATAGCAACCTGTTTAACCCCCCTCCCCCACCCAAAAAAAATCCATAAACGTTAACAATTTTAATACTCAAAACAATTTGAATTTATCCTAGGTCGATATGACTGTTTTAGTTTTCGAAACGTAGAGCGATATCAATGATTAGTTTTTTTAATTTTATTTTTGTGTACCTTGACTGAGGAGTCAATAATTTATTTAGGTCCGAGCAATGAACTTCGTAAGGCTGTTATTTTTAGCTTAAACAAATTTCAATTGCACAGTACATTGTCTGTATTGAAGATAGTAATGTTTAACTAATTTAATTAATATTTGTGATACCACTTAAATGATGTGATTATTTAAGACAAGAGGAAAGTTCCTCTCTTGTCTTCAATAATGTCGTAACAATACCTTTTGTATTTCTTGTAACAGTACATGCTTGACTGATTATAACACATGTTTTTTGTATTACATTTTCTTTTATCATAGTTATTTCCCGTCTTAACGACAAACCAATTTTCTCTTTAATCTTGAAGTTTTAGTTGCGCTTTGTCAAGTGGATAACTTAACAGACTCTCCTGAGTTTGGCGTAAGTTTGCAAATGATTAACGCTGTGCATAAAACATCTTACGTTTAAAAAACTATTGTCACTGCATAAATTTAAGTAATGCATTTATTTTTGTTGTCAACAAATTTTACGTAACCAAGCAATTATCTTACCTATATTATAAAACTGAAAATTATTGTAACTTTACTAACTATTTAACTATGAGAATACTAGCTGCATACGAGTGATTTGATACGGGTTTTAAAGTGATTTTTTTCACTTGAAGTTTTTTAAATTTGTATAAAAAAGTTTAAAATCGAACATAGTCATGTGACATAAGTAAATTATCAGTAAGAAATTTGGACCGAAGCTCTAAATACCCACCATCATCACCTTCAGAGTTAAGATAGTTATTATAAACTGTAAGCAATTTTTTAGTAAAGACTTCACATTATGGTAGACAAAGTAATATTTTATTAAAAATATTAGAGTGTAATTAAGTTCAGCAAGTTGTGTAATCATGTCAATCTTATAGAACCGAACCAGCCTACGTAGTGCCACTATACTTGAATTGTATGAATCGGAATCCAGATTTTGTAACACTTGTTCAAACCCTTATTTAATGATGCATTTATGTGTGACTTTTACATACTGCAAAAATGTGTAGCGAGCAAATAACTTGTTCAGTTTCATTTATTATATTTTTTGTCTACAATTAAGGTTTTATATTAGTGTTGTTAAGTTGTCTACATTTATTTCAAAAAGTATTTTCAACATATTTGACATTAGTAATCAATTTGTTATTTACGTTTTATTATTCAGCACATCTTCTGGCAATTTTTAGACCATTAGTATTGTTTAAGGAAATGGCCTTTTGTTCAATATATTTGTAGTTATGTAAGGATAAAAATAAAGTTGAATTATTATTATTTATTAAAAAATAAATTAATAAGTTAAGTAGTTAATTAATTGCAATGCAATAAAAGGAACAATTTGCATTATTTACTTGTAGACTTACAACGAGAGTTATAGTTAATGAATGTTCTCAAAAGCTTACGTTAAATACCGTAAATCTCAGGTAACAAAATAAAATAATTTATAGCAGTTTAATTGTCTTACGTCTTACATCAGGAGTTATGGCTAAGTTTATGGTTTTCTAAGATATAACATCTTAAGTACCTCAGCAGCTGTTCTTGTGAAGCTGCGTTATTTATTTCTTTAGCTTAACATCATCTTGCACTGCACATTATTTCGTTGTTTGCTTGTAACATCTATACAAAATATATAAATGCAATTTCTCTCTGCCTTTGAGTTAGTTTATAACTTGAAGCTCAGTGTACCTATTTTGTGTTGTATGACTAACACAACATCTGGTTATGTTTTCGGTTCAGTTTAATAAACGTCGGTTCAATAATTCTTAAGTTCAGACAATCTAGGTCTACGGTGAATGGTCAGGATTGGGGTGTATTGTGTAAATATCTTAAACAAGCATGGCATTATAGATGGACATTAATAAAAGAATTGAACTTTTGAAAATATTTTTAGATTATGTTGATATTTGTTGTTATTAATAATTTAATTTTTGTACTTATTTTTGTTAAAACTTATATTTATGTTTGTATTAATGATTTTTGTTTGTCTAAGTTAGATTAAGTTTATACTTCTAGTTCTATTAAATGATAGTAAGTTGTTTCCAACCTATCAGACTGCTGGAAGCCATGCTAGACTATATGTTATAAAACGTTGTTGTAATTTCGAAGAAGTGTAAATAAAGCATATATTATTATTATAGGTCTACGGTGACGCAAAAAGCCCAAAACATCTCACATATTTAAAAATATATAAACCCGGTACACTGATTAGCCTTTCGTTATCTCACTATAGACTAGGACTCAGTATTTGCTTATTGGTCTTTTGACATCAGTTGTTGACATTTAATATTTGGTGTATTGGATGTCAATAATTAATCGCAATGAGTGATAATAATTATTGACTAAACTCTTATTCATTTTAATAATAAACCATTGTATATTTATTCCTTGTGTCTGTCTGTATAGTCGTTACATTTCCATAGATTCTGTTAATACAGTAAACTGTTTATTGCAATTTCAATTATTTTGCATCACATCTCAACATAAATTGTAAATCTGGTTAAGTTCTTTAAATGCATTGAATTCTTAAAATTTGTTTTTATAGAAGTGATTTTAATTTGGTAATGTCGTCGCATCATACTATCTGTAAAACACATCTGAACAAACTTGTATATAATATTGTCCTATCTATTATTATTTATTATGGAGCTGAGGGAATGTAGCCTTACAGTATAACATTTATGTTTTATATTTATTGTACTTTATATATGTTTTTACGTTTATAATTTGTATGTTTTCTTTTGATTAGAGGATTTTTGTTTATTTTTAGTTATGTATGTATGGTTGTATGTATGCGAGTTATTATATTAAGTCCTATGCACGCTTCGGGTGGATAGATGTTCATTAGTCCTTATCATGGACGACTATGGAGTGATTGAGCCGGCTAAAGTTCAATATAACACCCACCAGACACTTTCACAGTACATTCCTCTATTTCGTAATCTTTTTAAGTCAGCACATGTAAATGCCTAGTCACTAAGGCGGAAACAAATTGACGAATTTCTTGAAATGTTTCAGAATCAAAAATTTAGTGCTATACTTGTGTCTGAACCTTGGCTATTCGATCCTCTGAAGTGGAAATGCCAGATTATACGCTTTTTCGTTGTGAACGTTCGCACAAAAATGGTGGTGGTGTGACAATGAATATTAAATCTTCAATAAAAGCAAAACAAATCTCAAGCTCTGAATTTAAAGGTATAGCTAAACCGGAATATAAATGTTCCCTGAAGTTAAATTGTCCAGTACTAAAATCCTACTTTGATTAAGTTTTACCGCCCACTCAATATCGACTATTTATCGAACTTTGAAAGTGTTCTGGTGGGACTATTACCTTCATACAGTCATGTTATTGTTGCAGGTGACTTTAACACTGACTTGTTGGTACCTAAGACATTTGACTAGACTTACTTGACCGACATTTGACGTTTAACTCTTGCAATATGACTTAACTGCCTTTCAATACGTCCCACTTCACGAATAGCACTGCTACACTTCTAGACATGAAATTTGTCCATCATAGACAGATTGCTGCCCCTGGTCTCTTCGCATGATCTTATTTTCTGCGTTTATAATATCAAATGCATGAAGCCCTCCCCTAAATTTATGTCTTACAAAAATTTTAAATATTTTAATTACGAAGCCTTTATGGCTGATGTTAGAACCAAATCATGGCATGAAATACAAAGCCTTAACGGTCTTGATGAAATGGTTGAAGTATTGAATAAGTTTCTGCTTGAGATTTATGATAAACACACCCTAATTGTAAATCAAAGTACGGTCAGTATTTAGTACACTGGTCTGTGCAAATCAATTTGTGCTAATTGAAATGTTATGTTAGGTTTAAGTTTTTATTCATTTCACCCGCACGCTTCATAAAGTCATTCTACTTACAAGATTGGTATCTTACTTACTTACTTTGTAAACTACTTAATTACTTTGTATCTGAATTTGCAACCTATTCGAGTTATTGGGGTGTTTCTTTTAAGTTTCTGAACTGATTTGTTTTCTCACTAAATTTACCACTCGTATGGTCTGTGTAATAAGTATGCCTTACTACTGTACAATGTACAATTTTATATTATTTATTGTATCTGCTTGCGTTTCTTATATTATCACGCGAGAGTACGCAAAATATTTCATATTCTTAAATCACTGTGTGGATTAATACTACTTTATATTGTAACTGATTATAATACATTAACTAAATATCCTTCAAGGCTGCTTTTAAAAAGATAAAAATGTTTACAAATACAGTATGATTTTTTAAGTAAAACAATTTCTTGCACACATTTAAATCTCGTTTAAAATGTTTAGTGAGTAATATTAAAGACGTTCAAACTTCCAAAATACTGGCACAGATGGAAGCTATTTGTCGAAATTCCTGCTTCAGCGATCTACGTAGAAAGAGCTTATTAATATTTTAATGGAAATTTCATTTGTTTTGAATGCAAACATTATCCTTCCTCTGTTAATAGATAAATTTGCGCAGAACATAATACTTGAGTTAAAAAGTTAGTCAAATAAAACAAAGTAAAGTTGAAATCAAGCCGAGTGCTGCTAATAAATAATACTAGTAAGTCTAGTTTAAAGCAGAGAAGATACAAATATGAAATTAATAAACCTAAATATTAAACTATTAATAAATCAGAAGTTATAAACAAGGTTAAAAATCCCAGAGTAGCAAGCAAAAACCTAACCCATAAATTATAACTTTTCATTGTTTCAAAGTTTCGCCACTTGGAAGTATTAAGGAGATTCATAACATGAGGTATAATACATGAAATTATTCATTAACACAAAATAACCTACAAATTATACACGAAAATAAAGAAATTAATAAGAATATAAATTCAGCCTTAAAAGAATATGCTTAAAATAAATAAACTTCAAGCCAGGTTAGAGTAAATTAGCTTAAGCTGGTTTTGTATCAACACAACAAAACTTTCTTTAGCTAAGCTGTGTAATTTAAATATATTGATACATTATTTTTAAGAATTAATTAAAATTGTTATTTAAATTTATTTTAAATTTCAGTGCGTTTCTCTCAATCTTAAGGCCATACAATTTTTATAATTCGTAAAACAAAGTTTTAACTTGTCATCAAGTTGTATAATATGGACAGTAATAAAGAAGTTGCAATGTTGTTCTATCTTTTCTTTTACTGAACTGTATCTGATTGAGGAAGTGGATAATGTATTCAATGTTTTACTTTACTTAGAAATTTTTTAATGTCCTTAATTAACTTGAAGTATACAAAACTATCAGGTGTTGATAACGTTACTTGAGCTAAGGGAACCAATTAAAAACGAATATTTTTCAAGTAAAAATCCTAAAAGTACACAATAAACCTCACAAAAATACCGTTCTCAATAGCAATACATACCCATCTCGTAATTAGAGTAACTTTATGTATCTTGTAGAAGAAATTTATAGAAACTTAAACCTGACATAACGTTTTAATTAGCACAACTAGATTTGTACAGACCAGTGTACTAAATACTGACCGTACTTCGTAACACGTCGATAAAATGGAGAAAAAATGTTTACTGCTCTTCAACCACTAACAACCCAGTTTAAAGCGACTTCAAGTCATAAAACATGTTTATGTAACGGGAAATGTTATAATTTATTTTTAAAGCTGACTTTATCAGAGCAATCATAAAAGCTAACTAAATAATGAACACATTTATTAGACTTTTTTATTTTACATTATATCTGTAACGTTTTAAGAATTATTACAAGGCTGTCAAATATTCATATAAATTTTAACTGCTATTGGTCTGCAAAAGTCTATTATCATACAATGTGGTTTATAAAGTACAAGAATTTGGGAGCTCCTATACAAGCAAACATAAATAAACAATAATTATAAACACAGTACAGAAAAAAGTTACTTCCGATATATACTATTTTTTTTTTTAATAAATGTATTTTTAGTAATTACAATTTACAATATTTTGGTTTCAAGTATGTCACACAGAATATTTATGTCAGCTTTTACAAGTGAACGAAAATCAAAGACTTCATTCATGTACTATTCTCAAAATTATCTCGAAAACTTTACAGACTATGTAGATGAAACATATATCGTCTGCTATCAGATAATAATAAACGACTTAGAAATTTAAAAACAAAAATATAAAAAATATACATTTTTATCTCAAGTTAACCTTTTTTGAGATATAGGAATATAAACATATGTAATTCTTAAAAAATTGCAAAATAATGACTTTATGTTCTTGAACTTGTAAATGTTAACATAATAAATTCGTGTACCATTTAAGTCAATAACCTATACATTTACTTAGCTATATTTGTTAATAAACTTTAAGGTGGACAAGTGATAAGAAATTGTTTAACAATAATAACAATAAACTAATTCTCACGCGCTTAAGTTTTATGACCATAAGCGTTTCAACAACATCCTCGGTGACACAACTAACAACATATAATTTAGAACTTACATTTTGTTCAAACAACAACAAAAAATTTTGTATGTGCAGGAAATTACGTTTTTTGGACCTATGTTTATATTCATATTTTAAATTTTTTTTTAAAGTAAATAAGCTAAAATAAAACTTGAAGAAAGCTCAAAAACACTCTCCATATTTTCGTAAATATTTTGATAAGTTCAAGACTTTGTTTGATTTAGAACTTTACTAAAAGTTGTTGTTAATCGTGGTTTTTATACTTTCAGACTTGACTAAAGTTTTAACTTGAAGTTCTGAATTCTATATCAATTCCAACGTCACAACTTCTTTCTAAACAACTTGACATTTTGAAGGTTGTAAGACAAACACTAAATATTTGAAATCGTACTACTTTATCTATGAATTGTATTTTTCTCTAAAGAATAGACACTTCATAAAGTATTTTCAAGACTGTAATTATTTTGGAATATTTAAGTAATAATACATTATATTATTTAATGTGGCCTCAGTCAACAGTACCTTTTACAACGCCTACAGTTCTATAGAAAATTTACATTTATTACATTTAATGTTCACAAACTTAATTTCATCTTTCTAATTTAAGAACTGTTTACGTTTCAAACGTTTAAAACCGTCAACTAATTCAAAATTAAGATGTAAGTTTACCTTGGCTCTATCGCAATTTCGGTCATTCGACCATCATCAGGAGAATTAAAAACATTAAAAAACACAACACTAACACAAAACACAACACTACATTAAATAAGTCTCACTCCGTATGGAGATCGTTGAACGATTAATGTACTACATATATGGTCCAGATTACGTATTCATGTGTCGACGACGTGCACGTCAAGTCATTCGGTCGATACTGACCTCTATTGCGTTCTTACATATTATCTCTGTTGGATTAGCCCGAACCGGTCTCTCAATTAACTTGTCGTATAACATATTAGAACGGAATGATAGCTGGTCGTTTAGTAGGTGTGTAGTATTACATTTCGTGGCTTTATATATCTCAAATTCTTCTAACGCATTCATATATCGTCCATTTTTTTTTCATCTATGCATTATATCCATGTTTGAGCTGTAATCCGTGTAAGTATGGTTGCTATCTATTAGGGGGCGCTTCCCTGCCCGCCATATTGAATCTTATTCCCATAAGAGCAATGCTACAGAATAAGTCATTTTTTTCCGTTAATTCGAGGAATAAATTTAAAAATTTGGTTTCATTTTGAAGTACTGTCATATGCGGATGTTGATTGCCGAATATATTTTCAGAAACCGTTTTATTGTTTTCATAAACGTATGATATAAATAGTAAAAAATAGTAAACTTTATAATTTTTTTTACTCAGTTGCAAAAAGAGATATTGCAAAAATCCTTAGCAATCAACACCCACAATCTATTTTACTTTAAGAAAAAAATACATCTTTCGTTTTTTAACAAAAACTGCACAAAAATATGCTTAATAGTGAAGGTATGTTTTGGTTATTTAACATTGAAATTGGTACCCAATATCGTAGTTTTGAATGTGGAGAGCCGAGCCTTAAGTGTTGAGCGTAACTAGATGAATGGTTGCTTAATTTTTTTTTTTTGGTAAATGACCTTACGCCAAATGGACGACCGGTTTGGCCTATATAAAAACATGGGCAATCGTTACATTTGATTTTGTAAATGCCCGTGCGTTGTTGGGTATCTCTATTTTTCACGGGGTTGGGTTCCAGAATCCGTTCTATTTAATTATACGTTTAACTACACTTTATAAAACTTTACATAAATTACTTAGTCCGTTTGATTTGTTAAATGAGCAAAGTCCAAAATTGTCGGTCATGGTGTTTCAGTAATGTCTTTTTCTTCTATTTTCTTTGTTTTACTTTGTATGCTTAGGCCTAAGTGTGTTATTAGTTAGTTTGGGTTATACAGTAGTTAGTTTAATTTAATTTAATTTAATTTATTTAAAAAAAAATTATATAAAAAAATTATATATATTTTTTTTTTATTTCTTGTAAAATAAATAAATTTACAAATCTGTTTATCAGCAATGCAATAGTTACTTACCATAATCTACTTAGTCTATTTACCAGATTACATTAGATAAATGTATATGCCTGATTGCTTAGTGTATATATTATGTAGACTTTTTTGATTGAACATCCTTTATCATTTTTATTCGATAAATAACCAAACCAGATGGAGTTTAAAGATGCTTTACAGTTAATACTTTTACAGGAACTCGGCAAAGTATTTACTTTCTAACTCACAGCTTATATTTTTTTAAATACATCCCATTTTTCAAAGAATATAAATAACATGAGATTATTATTTAGGTTTAAATTTAAATGGACTTTCATTTTCTTTTCAAGGAAAACATTTCTACTCTAAAACCTTACAAATTAAATATTTTAATGTCCACACTTTTAACGATGCGTCAAAGCAAATATTTTATTTGGTACTTAGTCTCCCTTTGCTACCGTGATTTTCAAAGCTTTAAACTATTTGTATAAAGAGAAGCTTCCCCATACCGAGCCTATCCTTTGTAAAACAATATTTACACTGTGTACGAGTTATTGTATTTGCTCATTATAGTGGGAAAGTGTTACATTAAATCTAATTACATTCACATATATTGACACGCGCCATTCTATTAGAATCATATTGATTGAAAACGTTGTCATGGACGTAACCCGGTCTGATAAAATAACAAACTGATATTGTACTATTTTTTGTGTAACCACAAAATACATTTAATTATGTTTTCTTTACTAAAGTGTACATGAAAAATTGATATTAAAACTGGCTGGTATATACAGAGCGGCCATAAAGGTCCTTTCCCACTTTATTATTTTTGTTACTGAAAATAAATTAACACAACTTCGTACATATCTTGCGTTGCATTACATGAAACATTTGTGAACTTATCTGAACCTTAAGATTTTTTTTTTGGGGGGGGCTTAGGTAGGAGATTAACAATGTCAAATGTAAAGTCAGTAATACACCATTGAAAAGCTTATTAAAAAGAGGAAGAGAATGGCGCAAACTAGAGCTTAATCTTACTTCGTTTCAAAGTAATGGACAATCAAAGTTCTGGAAAATTTATATTTTTACCATGCCGTGAAAGCAGGAAATTAATTTGTTAATATTAGTAAATAATAAGTTGAAGGTTGAGCTTAAATGCAATACATTTAAAAAATAAAAACTGTAAATAAATGCAGCACGGTACCACTAATTTATCTAAGTTTCTATGTGTACCTGAAAAACTTTGGGGAAATAATTTAAATGGAACCGGGAATACAACCCTTGACCTTTGCTCCTGACTTTACCTACTTTATGCGCAATTGATAAGCACCATTTGTTACGTACTGATAAAATAGCAATAGCATTTTGTTCCTGATATTTGTTGTGATAGCACTCAGTTTTTCATTTTTACAAATGAAGACAAAGTTAAAATGATTTTTTTACAAACAAGAATCTGCTTTGGTGTTATAATTAAAATTAGTTGTCCAGAACTTTGTTTGTCGATTACTTTGAAACGAAATGAGGTATGAAGCTCTAGTTTGCGCCTTTCTGGTTTCTCTTTGAATAAGATTTTCAATGATTTATTACATGAGCTAGCTTTATATATGAAATTATTAACTCTTTAACCCAGTAAGCCCCCCAAAATCATAGAAGTCAGATATTTCAACAAATGTGTCCTGTTATGCAACTTAAGATAATTATATACAAAGGTTTTTTAACTCATTTTCAGTAACAGAAATAATGAGGAGGTTAAAGGGACTTTAAAAACATTCTGTATATATAATGAAAAATCAACATA
>JAGFPH010003134.1:10308-22787 GCA_018207615.1 Philaenus spumarius | reverse complement strand
GTTAAAACGTCGTGATAGTGATCTCAACCCATGTACCAACACTTCCCACGGTGTCCAATGGTCATTTTTTGTATGTCCTTTATCGCCGAGAGGTTTCATTTGTTTCATCTCATTTTATAATTAAAATAAAGCTAAGACAAATACTTTTATGAAATTTACAATGATAATTTACTAGTATACAATTTAATTCTTTGATTTATTATCTACACTTTCTTCTTATTATATGTCATTTTTGGGCAAAGGATATATTCCTAAATTACTATTCAAAACAGGCCTAGTTTTGTTAGCAGTCTTGTAGTAGGAACATAAAAACGGGTGTTTTCAAATAAGAAATTTGAAATGGATAAATATTTTTATACAATTATTCTATTTAGAACTAAATTACGAAACGTTTTTACATTTGAGTTAAAGCGCATCAGTACTGCCATATTTTTACCAAATTTTGCAAGAGGTGCCCAATAGTTCCCATTTAAATACTTTAAAACCTCTTCCCTACTTGAATGCATTAGTTTTAAATCATCTAAATTTAAAATCCTTTGAAATTGGGCCTGATTTAAGTTACAAAGAGAGCAATTATAATTTTGTTCCCTGATAAACAGTTTTAATTTAAGTGAAGCACATCTCCCCTTCACTTGAAAACCCATCTCATTAATTTCGAATTAAATTCCTCCCTAACATATATAAGTAAAATAAATAACTATTTGAAGTGTGTCCCCAGATGCACAAGATAATATAAAGAAAATACTAATTTTATATTGTATTAATTTATAACCTTACTCTTTGTACTCTTGCAATATCATTATAACAATTAAGTGTTATATTATAAGTGTTGATTATAAAGGTTTCAGCCTCCATTGTTTTGTCCGAAATATAATATATTATTGTTTAGTAATTCAACATATTTTATTTTATTACTTTATTATATACTTTCATATTAGTAAGTTTTGAACATTACTTATACGAATATTGCAATTGATTACTTGAACCCCACTTAATAACATTAAAGCGTTCTGCAAATTAGGTATTAAAATAGTAGCGATTGAATTAAAATCGAACAAGATTTAGAGTCATTGAGAGTTAAACACATAGTACGGGAGGTAGCGCTACATTTGAACGAATCATTTCATACAGGCTGAAAATCATAGCAACAATAGCTTTCCCTTAATACATAAGAGATCTGAGCATCAGCCACTCCAGTAGTGTTGGAACTAAAGTTGAGAGCAGGTGAAAGTTGTCAAAAAAGTTTTTGCTCCGAGTGATTTCATACCGAACCAAAATTTAGGTGATAATTGTTTAGATCGTTTTTAACCAAAAAATAATAATCAGCTGTATAGATGATGAGGGATTATACGTCAGTCACGTATATGAACATGTCAAAAAAAATTAAATATAAAGTGATTTCATACCGTATGAAATTTATACAAATGAATTTTGATAGATTTTTTAATAATAAAGAAAATCGTCAGCTGTCTGGATACCGGGGGAAAGTCCGTCAGTCAGCGTCATAAACATGCTGCGCGCTCAGTGCATCTCATCGTTGCACAGTCACTTTTACTAATGAACTGACGATCTTTACACCCACAAACATTCCTCGGTATGAAATCACTCGGAGCAAAAACTTTTTTGACAACTTTCACATGCTGCCATTTTGAGTTCCACCGCGGGTGCGGTAACTGACGCTCATTTTGTTCAATATTGAATATTAAGCACCTGCTAGAAATGAAATTTATTCCGTATAAAATACCTCGAAAAAATGCAATGCTACCTCCCGTACTAACACATGTTGTATTTACACAGTTTAGTATTCAAATTAATGGATATATTTATTTTACCGAAGAACCCTTAGGTTGAAATACTGGCCTTATTTTACGTTATATTTGATTAATTGTAATATATTTTATTGTAATAGTAATTAATTTGTAATTTTAATCTTTTTTAAAAGTAAGACATTTTTTTCGGTAATTAGAGCAAGAAATATCATAAGAATAACTAAAAAAAAATTAAAAATTGTCTGTCGCAGCCCTAATATTTTAATTTTAATTTATTAGTTCTATGTCAAACACCATAGGAAATTGTTAAAGTTAAAATTAATTTCAATATAGTCGAGGCAAGAATATCGTAAGTTTATTCTATTTCTTTTAAGAATAAAAGGTCGAAAACTGTTTCTAAATTTATGTATTTGAAAGAGTTTTTAGGAAAATACATTATTGTAATAAGAATTATTATAGGTAATGTAATTTGTAACTGTCAGAAGGTTTTATTTTTTGACTTGGTTGTGTTTAAATGGAGTTTAATATAAAATGTATTTCGTTTCTTAGTTTGATGAATCTCAGCAATTAATTATTGTAAATTGTTACTATTTACCATTTTTGTTACATATGTGTTTTGTTATATATAATATATTACTGTATGTTAAAACCTAGACAATATGGCTATTAGTAAGATGTAAAATTATTCATAGTAAAAATAAATTCAAAAACAAAAAACAATTCTAGTAAACTAACACACAATATTGTAAATATTAACTTAAAGCGAAAATGTTTGCTATTCTATTTTTTGAAAATTTTTTGTCTACATAATATAGATTTTTAATTGTATAAAATAAATATACCTTTTTACTAATATAAGTAGAAAATTCAGACATTGTGCTTAACCGGACAGGTAAGGGTGATGCAAGTGGAGTCAATTATTAAAACAAATTTCCAAACAAACAAATATAATTAGTATAAATTATTTATAAATCGCAGTTAGTTTTAAATACGGTTACTTATTTTATTTAAGAAATATACTGATGTAAAGTCTTAGTAAAGATACTATGAATATATTATTACCTATCTCTCTCCTTTAGAAATTGTTATATATATTTGTAGAATTGATTCGCAATAGTTTACAAATTTGTTGTATTCAAAACATGTAACATAGTAATAGATACACAACATCATTCTTAGAAATCAAATATCAAAATGTAATATCTCTGAATACGATGTAAGCTAAATCAGTAAGGGAAGTTCAGGTGTAGGATGATGTTATGTGTTATTGCACGCGACATTATCCCACAGTCATAATTACATTTAAGTTCTACGTGTTCCATACCAGTGCAACGTGTGCTTAGATATTACAATAATTTCGATGAAATCCAGTATTTTAAATTTCCTAGGTAAGACATGAAAGGATGTCAGGTTTCGAATACTGATGGAGATGAAAATGACAAATAATATTACATAACTTTAAAGAATAATTAATTATGATTCATTTGTTATATATACCCATTGGTATAAGTGTGAGGAAAGTGCACTGGCCATATTTAAAAAAAATACGTTGACATGCAACTTTGTTTAACTCCTTCTCTTGTTACAGATGAATATGATTATTATTGTCTTAGGTTGTTAGGTTATCCCCGTAAAACGTTATAACAAATACCTTGATAGTGTAAACATTTTCAGAATGTTTAATAAGATTCAAAGAACAGTGGTTTCTGTTTTTCTAGATGTAATTTTGATGACTAAATACTTTTGAATATGTTCGAGTGAAATTAGCTCAGTCTTTGGTGATTTCATATATGGTAAGGATAGTAATTCGAACGATACACAGAGATCATCGGGCTTCTTTTACGTTTTATTTGTAAAAAATGTACTCATTGAGTTTTGGTTTGAATATTTTAAATGTAATTTATTTTTTAAAAATTTGCCATTTATGTATATTTGTGGGTATTTGATTTCTTCCGCCTTTTCTATTTCAAGACTATGTAATTTATAATTTAAACATCTGTGCACATGGTAGGCTATTCTTATGTTGTTCGAGAAAAATGTTTGACTTTTGTACTATTTTAAATTTGGTATTTACATACACTTTCATACATCGAATTAAAGGCAACCATATTATTTGTTTATTGTTTCTCATTTAATATTAATAAATAAAACGGTTTAGTAGTTTTCACTATTATAAAAAGTAACATGTTCCACAATTTAGATATGATATTATAAATTTGTTGGCCTTTTTGTTACTATTTAGTTTTTATGTATATTATTATATGTCAAATTAAAGGTAAACATATTATATCTTGATTGATAACTATTTCATATTGATATATCTAATGGGTTAGAAGTTACGAAAAGTAACATTACGAAATCAATAATGGAAAATGTTCATTTCTTATACTAAAATGTATAAATTTTTCTGAAGTTTTGTATAAATGAATAATATATTGATAATCAAAAGTTGTATATATGTGTTAATTTTATATTATACAAATCCAATCATATAACATAATATTATAGCCTACATTAGTTCTATAAATAATATACGATACTTTGATAAAATTCCAGACATATTAACATTTTTGGTTTCATTGAATTGTAAACATAACCCAAAGTATAATATAGGCTAGGTTTCGATTACAAGTTGGGTACTGTAAGAGATAGCGATGGTGGAAAGCGCCTCAAAGGAACCATCGTCCATCTCGATTGCTATCGGGAGTCACGCTAGCGTCAGATAGGTATCTGTGTCAAGTGTGCATCCCAAAAGCAGTTTTTAAGTATCTCTTCCTATCCCATTGAAAATGACGCAGCGTTTAACGGCATTTTGCAACAAGTGAACAAGTGTTCACCAAGCCTTAACGGTCTTACTGTTTGTTAAGTAGAACGGATAGCATTATTAAATATTAGATACATAATGCACACATTAATATTGTAACACGAATGACTAATTAAAAAGTAAATTACTTTATTAATTCATGAAAATTAAAAACTATTTGTATTAATTAAAATATTTATATGTAAGTAAACTAATTCCGAATAGAAAATTTTACAATTTTGAGAATATACGAATAACCAGTATTTATTTGCAAATTGCTTAGTATCTTGTTTGTATTTTATAAGTATCATAAAATATAATGTATTTTATAATCATAAGTATAATGTATTCTAAAGTCATTGTGTATGACGTAAAGGATGTGTTGTATGTAGTATATAACATTTTATATTTTAATTTTAAAATGTCAAAAGTATATATATTTTCAAATTAAGAAAATTAAATTAACAATAGCAATATTTGAAAAGTAAACAACAATGGAAATCTACGAATAACATTTCTATGGTTTTTAAACTTATAAAATTATTTTATCTGAATCAAGAAACACAAACTGTGTGTATTGTCAGTGATAAAACGATGCACGTAAATATTCATAGCAATCAAAATATTTTATAATTACTTTATAAATGGTGACATAACATATTACTAATACATTTACATTGGTGTTTGACTCTTTCAAGTTAGGGGTGTTAAGGTAATAATCAAATATTTTTGTTATGTTTTAATGAAATTCAGTTGCACACAAGAAATGTTCATTAATGTACACAAATCTTTAGGCATAAACTTATTATTTGACTGTGTTCCATGTCACTTGGAATCAAATTAATATTTTAACTATTATTAACTATTACATATGAGAATTGCCTTCTTCAATATTCCTGTTTTGTATTCGTCCTGTAACTGAGGCTGTTTCGGTTATCCTGCAATATCTGAGTTTCTGAACTGGTTTTATTTATTCACAGCAAAAGACATAAAGGATGATCAGCACATCATTGTTACACAAAAACACAAACACATGCATAATTATAACACATTTTCACGAATTTAGGAATCATGAGTTTAAGTAATTTTGCCCTGGTGCGTTAACAATGCATAAGTTAAAACATGTTCTAGAAAATTATTGCTTGTGATCGTTTTTGAGTAACAATGTATAATTGTTGTTGAACTATGGCGAAGGAAACCCTGTGTAGAAACTCCAAAAGGGGTGGACCAAAATCGGAATATTGAAGACGGTAATTCTTTTATTTATTATAAATAAAATTATAATATTCGGAATGGCAAAACCAAATGTTATAACTGCTTTAACACTTAATATTTGTTCGGTGTTTAAATTGTTTAAATATTGTTTACAAATTTTAATTGAAGTTAAATTTACTTCATATTTGTTTATAACGTTTAAATTATTTATAATTAATATCATTTAATTTAATTCGATTTTAGGTCTTATTTATTATACGTTTAAAACATCAGCTTGTAAGTAATTAATCAATGTTCTCCAGTACTGAAGTATACATACATGTTGGGCTTATTAGAAATTTAGAAATTTTAAGCTTGTCGCAGGTACTTAGGATAATTTTGATATTTCTGAGTAATTTTTAATAAAAGTTGTACTTGAACGGATTTAAGCATGTAATCAATCTCATTGGCCGGTAATCATCAAAGAAAGTTTAATATGAAGTATATAATTCCCATTATAAAGATACGATATTGCAGTGACTCTTGATGTGACGCCGAAGTGACCACTGATCATAGTACCCAGAACACGTTTTAGGATGTCATTAGAAATTGTATATACGGTACATATAAATATATATTTATCTACGCGTGCTTGTGTGTTCGCACTCTAAATTTTACGCCCGATTTTGTTCAAATTTGATAAAAACTATGTTTTTCTGAATCGGTCGGATAAGTTCGTTTGCCAAAAACCAACAAATGGTTGATTGGGTATTTAACGATAAGGGCAGCTTCTAATCAAAGGCTTCAAGGTCGAGGGGCAGATTCAAAAAATTGTAGTCCATATTCCGAGGTTCCAAGGTCGAGGTCAAGCTCACACAGCAGAGCGTGTCCTGGAGCTAGATGATGAGGTGCAAACAAATTATACTAATATATTTCGTACACGCAGGCCACAACACTTTTGTGAGTAAACCAATTTCCCAAATAAATTATTGAATCAATAAAAATGTACTTTATTTTTTAAATCCGTTTAACTCACGTTAGCGGATCAGTTCTGTGGTCGAACTATTATTGTCCGTAGCAGAGCTATTTATAGCGCAACCAGTCGATTTGTTTAGTTTTCCTCTTTGTACGCACCCTGATATTCGTGTTTACAGTGGTTCATTTATTTATTTGTTAAGTGAGTTACAGTGGAGTGAAGATCTATTACTGAACTTAGTCTGCTTTACGGAACAACCTTACACTTGACTAAGCGGAAATAGATAAGAAAATATGAATTGCAAAACACAATGAAAATATCTTCTGCTCATCGTGTAGATCCAAATTCGATGTCCGTGTTCTTTGAGTTGCTACTATTGTAGCAGCAAGGTAGGTAATTTATGTAATTAGTATTGTATACTAGCGATTTCAAAGTAAACTAATACAATTATTATTACTCATGTATAAAACATGCCTTCATAGTGAAAACTTTTTGAGCTGGTTTAATAGATTTAATTAAATGAGTATGGTTTTAACTTGTAAATGTAAATTGTATGACAACATATCTTTAACATACAGGGTGGTTATAAATTATTGTACACATTTTAAGATTGAATAAATAAATAACCAATCGACTTAAAAACATGGGAATTGTTTTATTAAATTGCAAATTTAAAACAGTTTTATATACTGACTGAAAATTAATAATTGTACACATTACAATAATTATAAAAAGTAGTTATAAAAAGAAAGTAAAAATGTCACTTAAACTGTGGGTGTAAGGTATGATTCTTCTTAATGACTTGTGTTGTGACATAGTCAGCTGGTCAACAATGGATCTTTCCACACCAGCTGTTAATTACAGTTGACTAAACAAACACTAAACTAACCTCAGTATCAAAATGGCTAGTGTGCAAGAAAAAGCAAGGTGTGTTCTTTGGTTTAATGAAAGCAGATCTGTAATAACTGTTCAAAGAAGGTTTCGTTTAGAGTATGGCCGCAATCCTCCGAGTAACAATTCTATAAAACGCTGTTATAGGCAGTTTGAACAGACGGGAAGTGTCCAACATAGAAAAGGTGCTGGTAGACCTCCAGTTTCTGAAGCTATTGTTGATCAAGTAAGAGAATTGTTTACGAGGAGCCCTGGTAAGTCTACTCGGCGTGCAAGTTTGGAATTAGGATTACCTCGATCAACAGTCTTAAAAATTTTGCACAAACACCTTAAGCTCCATCCATACAAAATTCAGTTATTACATGAACTAAAACCTAACGATAAACCTCGACGCTACGATTTTGCTGTTAGATTACTTGACCTCGAAGAACAAACAATAAACATTGGAGAAAGCAATTTCTTGAAAAAAGTAATTTTTTCTGATGAAGCAACCTTTCATGTTTCTGGTAAGGTGAATAGACACAATTGTAGGATTTGGGGTACTGAAAATCCTCATAATGTTCGAGAACAAGAAAGAGACAGCCCTAAAATAAACGTTTGGTGTGCATTGGCTATAGATGAAGTGATAGGACCCTTTTTCTTCGCAGAACCGACAGTCACTAAAGAGGTATACCTCGACATGCTTGAACTTTTTGCAATACCGCAAATTGAGCATAGACAACCAAATGTTTACTGGCAGCAAGATGGTGCCCCTCCACACTGGGGTAAGATAGTACGTGACTACCTAAATAACACGTTTCCTGGTCGTTGGATTGGACGGGATGGTCCAATTCCTTGGCCTCCACGTTCCCCAGACATTACACCCTTAGACTTTTTTTTGTGGGGCTATGTCAAGGACAGAGTCTTCGCCAAAAAAGTTCAAGATATTGAGGAACTCAAGAATAGAGTTCGAGAGGTTATTGGAAGCATAACTCCAGCAATGCTCAGAAACACATGGTGTGAGGTTGAATTTAGACTACAAACTTTGCGTGCAAACCTCGGAGAGCACGTGGAATTAGTTTAGTTTCCTTGTAAAAGTATGAGTAACAGTAATCTTTTTGTCCTTCATTGGTAATAAAACTTTTAAATTTGAAGGGTGCAGAGAAATAACGAACAGAGTCCAAAAAAACATAAATTGAGATAACCAATGAAATGTGTTCGTCTCTATGAGCTACACAATATGTCGTTAACTCCGAGTAGAAATACTGCACACAGTCCTTTAAAATCGAGTTAAAAGAAAATGTACCCCGAGTAGTAACGAACAGAGTCCAAAGGGACCAGAGCAGTATCGCACAGAGTCCAAGCAACATGGTTTTGCAGTTGTGTGCGCATGCGCAACTGGCCTGTTTTTCAGTCACATGTCAGGTCGTGAGTGATTACTTGCTTACGTGGCCATTTAACCTTGTTGTTTTTAGCGGCTTTGTGCGTTTTTTTTACAAAGAGTGTTATTATGATAATGTTCAGTGATAGTGATAGTGAGTTGGCAAGTTCTAGTGGTGTTTCTTCAAAGAAAAGACCTAAAAGTGGAAGTGTTTTTGAAGCAGACAAGAGACTACGCAACAGTACTAATGAAACAGGAGACGACTGTCATTGTTCACGCTTTAAATGCTTTGAGATGGTAACCGAATTAGAAAGATCTGCTTTGATTAAAGGCTTTAACACCCTATCTGATAGAAATACACAAAATTCCTATCTGGCTGGTCTGATTACGTTACAAACAGTACAACGGCGACGTAACCGTCAGGCAGAGGTAAGCGCTAGGCTTAATGACTTTTCGTACTCATATAAGGTTCGAATTCGTAGAGGTGACAGTCTGGAAGAAATACCAGTGTGTTTCAAGGGATTTCGTTCTTTCTTTGGTGTAACAGATCGACGCCTACACACAATAAAAACTGCTCTTGGAAAAACTGGGTTGCCACCAGTTGACCAACGAGGAAAACACAAAGACCGAGGTAAGCAAGCTGTGCCACAAAGTACCTATGACGCTTTAGATGAGTTTTTTCGTCACTTAAAGGCCGAAAAGCACATTATAGCTTAAAAGGTACAAACAAACTGTACTTACCCGAAAGTCTTAATAACAAAAAACTTCTTGAAATGTTTCTAGAAAAATATCCAGGAGTGGAAGTTTCAATGGAAACTTTTAGATATAGGTCAGTGTCCAAGTTTAACACTAGCTTTGGATACCCCCGAAGCGATACCTGTAGTACCTGTGATTCTCAAAAAGCTAAAGAGACCAATTTACAAAAATCAAAGCTAAGCTCAACTAATGCAGATGAAATTAAAAAAATAGACCTTGAACTCAAATCACTGTACACTGAAATGGAGGTACACAAAAGAAAAGCTAGTTGTTTCTATGATCTGAAGAAAAAAGCTAGGAAAAATTCCAAAGTACAAAAAGAGTTTGAAGCCATAACTATGGACTTTGCTAAGAATTTACCCATCCCAAATTTATCAACAAACGATATATATTACCGGCGACAGCTCTCCTTCTACTCATTTAATGTGCACCTCCTCTCTAATGGACACTCAACTTTCTATACATATATGACGAAACTGTAGGTAAGAAAGGAGCAGATGATGTTGTCTCAATGCTATACCATCACTTTACAAACGTCTTGAGTCAGGAGGTTCGTGAGTTACACATTTTCTGCGATTCGTGCAGCGTCCAAAACAAAAATTTTACAGTTATACGATTTTTACACTATGTAACTGTAGTTTTAAAAAGATTTGATACTATCGTCGTAACCTATCCAGTAAGAGGGCACTCTTACTTAGAGTGCGATAAGAACTTCGGTCTTCTAAACCAAAAATATCCTGCTGAAACCCCGGAAGATTGGCGGGACGCCTTAAGAAGTGCACGAGTTAAGCCTGAAACTTTTGAGGTTATTGAGTGCAAGAAAGAAATTTTTCAAGCTTGTGGAGAGGCACTCGATGCAATATACAGCAAGAAATTTGCAGACGCTACTCGTCCTATTAAACAAATGAGGATCCAATCAAAAAACACTCAAACCATTGAACCCAAAGATACCTATGCAGGTCAGTACGTTTCGACAGTTATTGTTAAGAGAATTAAGACTAAAAAGAGCAGCAAGTTGAGAGAAAATGAGCCTGTAACACCTCCACATCTTGTACCCATTATAACTCACAACTCATATGAAGGCCGTTTACCACTGAAGTCAGCTAAATTCAAAGACATTCAGCATTTGAAACAGTTTTGCCGACAAGATGCACAGGAGTTTTTTAGCAGCCTTCCAGTGAACAATGCAGATCCAGCCGATGAGAGCGATCGAGAGAGTAACTTCTAAAGGTAGGAACTTTACAAAATTAGTCTAGACTAATAAAACTTACCTTTTTTTAATATCAAATAAATAATTAATTAAGTGCCAATTCCCGTAAATTTAATAGTAAAAAATACGGTATTAAAAATATTTAAAAAAGAATAATTACTGTTTTTTTACAACTAACATTGGCGCTTGTAACCGACTGTAACTGTATTTCCTACACAATAAAAAGTCAGTTAAAACGACAAAAACTTAAGATCTGTATTTAATTAAACTTACAATTTTATATTTTGACAATTTACTTGAAATTAAAGAAAACAAACTCATAACATTAATTCCCTAACAATATTTTTTTTCAGAAATATTGATCGAGGAATTCTAAACCTGTGACGTCAAGAACCTTACAAAATGTTCTGTAATATTGTATATTGCTTTAGTATTATGTTTAAATTGCATACTCATAATAAAAATTCTTGATTTCAATACTAACACTATAGTATCGTATGGCTTTTTTTGTTCAAAACCAGAGAAGTAATGAACAAAGTCCATGCAAGGGTTTTTTTTGTTTTTTTCTGGCATGAAATTTTATTGAATCTATAAAAACCATGTAAAATAAGTAGAGTATTATGTTAGTATGCATGAACATTTTTTGTTTTTTTGAATCACTTCAAAAATTTGGGAATTACAGGTCATAAAAAACTAAAAAACGCTCTCCTGTAAAATTTGGGTTTTGTGACTCTGTTCGTTATTTCTCTGCACCCTTCATTTGCTATTTAATAAAACAATTTCCATGTTTTTAAGTCGATTGGTTATTTATTTATTAAATCTTAAAATGTGTACAATAATTTATAACCACCCTGTATGTTTAAATACCTTGATACACAAATGTTAATTCAGATGACGTCAAGGTTATATATCCCAGCTATCTAACTCAGTTATTTAGAACGTTTATATGTAGCTCTTCAGTTACTATAAAGGCGGCTTTTCGTTTAATGTAAATCTCGAACTGAATAGATTCAGTGAATACTCTTTAATTTCACTCGGATGAATTTAATCTCTGCATTTACACCCGTAGATTTAGTCTAAACCATGTGATTTACAATATACTGCAACCATGTGTGTACATTTTAGTTAAGAAACCAGTTTAAAAGGAAAAGTGCTATAGTATTTTATAGTAATACAGTATAATATTACTATACTTATAGATGACCGATTGTCTTTAACGTTTAATAAACAATCTTTTTAAGAATTTTAAATTCATATTTCAAATTAAATGAATATACTATTTACTAAATTTAAATAATCCATACATGTAACTTCAACTGGTAAGTAAAATTATAAGAAAACTGGTAATTCACTGCCTATGTATTACATATCATTCTAAATATTATAGCTTCAAGTTTGTAAGAAATCTACTGACATTTAAACATATTTTAAACACTTAAGATTCTACATTGTGTAAAATATATAATTTGTAATGATTGGAGTTGTTCTGAGTTGGAAAAAATAATCAGATGTTTACTATA
>JAGFPH010003133.1:146898-162666 GCA_018207615.1 Philaenus spumarius | reverse complement strand
GGGGCGGGGGTGTCACGTGACCTGTGACGTCACTTCCGGCGCCCAAGTATCCCGGTCTCTACTAAAGGGTTGAGAAAAAATTAGGGGAAGTAGGTAGTCAGTCAATGGGGACGCGTAACCTAGGTATAATGGTGCCTAGATATGATAGTGATGCAAGGAAGCTGAAATATTATGGCAATGCGCAGGAACGGCCAAAACAGTTTTTAAGGGAATTAGAAAGTTTAATTGACGAAATTAATCCGTTTATGGGTGATAGTGAGAAGCTTAAACTAGTGGAAATGCATTTAAAATCAAGTGCACGAGAGTGGTTTAAGTAATCAGAATGGAGGATATGAGATACGGAGAGTTTAGGGAAAGGTTTTTACAAAACTATTGGTCGCTGCAAAAGCAGAAAATCGAGCGAAATAGGATAGAAAATGGTAGATATTATGAAAATAGTACGTTAAGCCGAAAAGAATATTTCTGCCGTATGATAAATAAGGCATCCGATTTTGACCCAAAATATCCTGAAGCTTTCTTAGTGTTTACGATTATGCAACACTTTGATGATCATATAAGGTTGGCGAGCATGGGTAAGCCCAGTGAGAACATTCAAGAGGCAATTAATTTCCTTAATAACATTGATATGATGGAAGAGGCGAGACGCGGTGCAAGGACACCGAATACGCGATGTAATCAAGCGCCAAATCAATCATATCAACAAAGGCCTAGCCCACAACCCAATCAGAACCCACCTGTCCAGCGATCCTTCCACCAAAACCCAAATAATAACCAACGCCCGAATCCGAACCGACCTAATCCGTCTAGACCTAATCCAAATCCAGCGCCTGCAAAAAACGCGTAGATAAGGCCCTGCAAATGGATCAACGAAATCGGAATGATGGGGCTGCGGAAAAATGTAATCGAGAATTTAATGTACATAAAATAAGTAAAGTAAAAAGTAATGAAGCCAAATTAACCCAAAATCAAACTAGACCGGCGAATAAAACAATAGAGAGGTGTGAAGATGCGTTAAGTGTGAAGAAAGCAATAGGTAGCTTACACTACAATATTAGAGACGATTTGTTGAACGATACGGACGAGCGAGTTATAGCCGAAAGCTTAATCGATGAAATTCCCACTATTTTGATAGAAATAGAAAACAACGTAGCGATATTGGAATTGGACACTGGATCAGAAATTTCTGTAATTCAGCAGGATTATGTAGAGCAATTAAAAGCAGAATTTGTTAATATGTTGGAGCTGCCAGTTTCAAATTTAGAGTTGGTGACCGCGTTGAAAGGGAAAGTCCAAAAAATTAATAAACAAATAATGATTAGGGTTAAATTTGGAACGGAATTTAAGGGGTTAAAATCCCGAATTATTTGTGGATGCGATATGTTATATAGTATTCAGGCCAAAATAAATATGCAAAACAAATTTGTACAAGTTAATATTAATAATAAAACAATAGAAATACCATTTATTGAAAAACAGGTTGCCATAAGCAAAATAAAGGGCAAATGTTTAAATATAGCGTCAAGATATGCGGCGAATATTAAAGGTACAGGAAGGCCTAAACAAATGGGGGCGTTGACTAAAGCAGCAATGCCTAATAAAATTAAAGTAGAAGTTTCGTCAAGTACAGGAAGTACGAACGAAGTGGTGTTGGAAAATTCGCAAGTAATTAACAACATAATGGCAGGAAACGGAAATGAAGACGAACAAAAGGATGCGACAGCGGTACCAGATAACGGAGAAAAGGTTAAAAGGGAAGAAGGGTTGGAGAAAAGCGCGACAAAAGGGTTGCGACTTCAACGGGGTTCCAACAGGAACTATTGTAAACAAATAGTCTCGAAAGGGTTATCCAAGGAAGCCAGAGATGAAAGTAATCGTCGAATTTATATAAATAAAAAATTAAGTAGTAAGGAATATGTAGGTACAAGTAGGCCTAATATTCAAATGAGTAACCGATCTCCGATGGAACAAGCTAGAAGTTTTAGGCCTAATAAGAATATTGTAACGTCTAATAATTCTTTTTCACAACACTGCACTAAACACTTTGTTGACAATAATAATAATAATAAAACACAAGCACTTTGTAATATTAATAATTTGATTAGCGGAGAAATCAATGAGATTAAAAACTTTGGTAGTAATATGAAACGATACACTGCGGGTAAAGTTAAGTTTAAAACTAGTGATTCTAAAAGCATAATAAGCAAGAGAAACTTTCACCGAAAACACGGTCGACGAAAGAAGGGAGACGTAGGCCTAACAGAACAATCAACTGGACTTGGGACGGATAGGCAAACAATAGAAAGGCAGGGTCGACGCAGACAGCCGGGCTACCAATGCAAACCCAGCTAATGTCAAGGTTTTGTAATATAATTTGTAAATAGAAAAGGGAAAGAGAACTCGGTCAGCTGGCTGAATTGAGTAGGTCAGGTTGAACTGAGAGCGTAAATAATAAACAAAGTGTAGGAGAGGGAGTCAAGGTCGAACAGCTGATGAAGGAACCGTAGGTCGGCTTGGCTAACGGAAACAATTATCTCGGCGAGACAAAATATTGACATTAGTGGTGAGGGTGTGAAGGAAGTGAATTAAACGTTTGGAGGGGAGTAGCCTAAATGAAATGTAAATAAATATGTGTTTGTTGTTGTAAATAGTATTGTCATACGTAATAAGAAATTGTTAGTGGAAACACAGGGTGTTTAAGAAGTACAAGATTTGAAAAGTAGGAGGGGGAGGAAGGTTTTAAAAATGTTGTTATGAGTAAATGATATGCAAAGTAATGAAACATAGTCAAAAAACTTCTCAATAATAGAATGATGTAATGTAAATAATTTAAAATTAAAGTTAGCGTGTATAGGAAACGCGGGAGATATTTGACCAGTGGGATATTGGTAGTTAGTATTTAAATGTAGGTTTAGTACTAGCCCAGTATCATATTGTTTTGTTTTTGAGTATCAGGCAAAGTAAATTGTGTCCCATATAAACAATAGTGTAATTAAAATGTGAATTTCAGTGCTGTGGAAAACTATATGGACAGGAGCGAACTATGAGAATTGTTAATATGAATATTTCATTGTGTATGAGGATAAAAGGTTTTCAGGGGAAAAGATCTCCAGATAAAATAAAATGTATTTGTTATGCTATTGTGTTTTCAGCAAATCGTACTCCAGGAAGGGGAGATATTGATGTAATGTTGTATATAATTTGAAATATAATGAAATATTGTGTTGATAAAATCAAGGCAGAACAATTAAGTAGGATGTAAACTGTAGAGAGTTAAATTGAAGGAAGGGTTTTTATTGTTTTCGAGGGTTTAGAATCTTGGGTTTCGGCGGTTCACACCGAAATCAGATTCCATTTAGAGTAGGAGCTTGCAACGGGAAGTGCCCGATTGCAATTCGAAAATTTCGAGTTTTGTAAAGGAATTTGCAAAAATCGAATTTTTTGAGTCTGGCGAGAGCATCTACTGTATGTAGGCCATGAAACAGCAAAGTCCAGGCGACAAGGCCGTTACCTCCCGAGATGCGACTTTTGAACCATGACATGTTAAGAGCTGAAAACTTAACTTAGTAGAATAGGGAATGATTTCTGTGGGAATAACCGGGATCTGAGAATTTACGGATTCTGGATTTTGGTTGGTTAATGCATTGTGCTAAAAACGCGTGTATTGGTCATCCATTTCCCGATTCGTAAATCAAAAATGTACTTACGTTATAAGCGTTAAAAGCTAAGGGAAATTTTCAAATTAACTCAAATTTCAAAAAGAGTAATATTTTTGGAAATGGCATAATATTCTAAGAAAGAAAGGTTATATAACAAAAGTCGATATTTTCAGTTTTAAAGAAATCAGTCAAATCAAATTGAGTTAAAGTAGTAGAAAAAAGAGTTTTAAAGTAAATGTCTTGTAAGGAACTTTTTAAAGAAAGAATGTAGTGTTATATAAATTAAATAAATAATTAAAATTGTGTAAATTGAAAAGGTGAGGGTTTTCACACATTTAAACGAAGTATAAAAAAGTAAAGTAAATATTTTATGTTATAAAGAGATGAATGAGAGTTATAAGTGTTAGGTGATATTGTAAAACGTTAGTAGTTGAAACAAATTTCGGGAGTAGAGTTAATTAAACCCAGTTTGAAAAATCGGAATTTAAAAAGTCCCTACAAACTACAATTTCTGAAGAAACAAAATAAAACTACGGCCATGTATCCAAAACAAAGGCAAATTGGATATACAAAAAGGAAAAATTGAAAATGTTAATGAGAAAAATTTAATTAATTAATCAGCTGCGTTAGAGACCCCAGTAGGCCTAAAAAGTGAACCCCGAGTCGCACAACTACAATTCGACTTCGAGAAGAAAGGTAAAGCCATGACGAATAAGAATCTCCAAATAAATCCAAAATCAGTGTAAAACTTAACGAGTTATGAAGAAAATAAGGAAATTGGTTAATTTTGGTAAAGCCAAGTAAAGATTAGACGAAGCGGAGGACACGTCACGAAAGTGGAAGGGATGAGCGGGAAGGCCTAACGCGGGAAACTGCAAAAGCTTAGATATGACTTTATGTGAAAACTAATGAGAAAAAAGGAGAAAAAACTTCACAACAATTCAGGAAATAATTTATACAACATATGAGTACCAAAAAACTCCGAAAAAAGTGGAGTTTTTGGAAATCTGGAAAAACCGCCAAACGCTACAGTTACAAGGGAAAGGGAGACCCTATAAAAGCGGAGGACGCGTTGATCTGGGGCTTCTTCTAAAAAATCGCTGCGAGAGATGTGTTAGTCTGCTTCTTATAATTTTTGATACGCCGTGAGGCTGCTGCATCATCTGTTAATTTTTCTAAGATGTTATAAGTTCGATATTGTAATCAAGTCTAACGATTACCAACAAGTACTGGATTTTTGTCTTCGTAAAACTTAAATATTATATTTTTTATAAAAGTCTAAAGAGCTGAGAGTTTATTAAGCGTAAATGACATAGTTAAGGGATGTCATTTGGACTACGTCAAAGGAACGAACTGGCGAACTCATCAACTTCAAATGAACTTCTAAAAGGATAACCAGACGAACAACCCGAGGAAAACTGGACATAAGGAGGGAAACGATCCGGCTAACCAACAGGCGACTTCTGGAGGACCACAGACATACCACGACATCAGGGAAGCTGTTCTAAAGAAAACACCTGTATTCCCAGGACAACACCAGCGACTCTGAGGTCACCAATTGTAGCAAAAAGAAACAGCAAACATAAGGTCTGTGAAAATCGAATGCTACGTTATTTGTCCCCTAAATTGCCTGAATTAGAGTCAGTAAATTTGTTTCAAATACTGGGTTAGTTAGGATAATTTTTAAATTAATATCTGTAAAAATCTATTAAAAAAGTAAATTCATTCAAATCGGTAGAGTCATTAAATAGTATAAATAAATTAATAATTAAATCAAATCATAAGCCATATAAAATTAAAAGCCATTATTAAAATTGAATTAAATTAAATTAGAACGTTCTGCCTATCTGTAGAATAATTGTATTTGAATTGTGTTTAAAAGTTATTGTTTTAAAGGGAAAGTTACCCTAAGAAATTGATTATTATTATTTGAAAGGTCTATTTTATTTTGCAAATTTGGTAAATAAAAACTATAATTTATTTACAGAACAAAAAATTCACTTGAGTTTTAAATTTACCTGTATTACTGTATATCCATTGTGTCCTGTTCTTATACAATTAGTAGTGAATATATGAAAAGGTTTTTGAAAGCACAAATAGGTTACTATGGCGGTTCCACTGTTCTCACTTCTCTGAGATTTACAAAAAGTAAACAAGAGTCATTAATTATCTGAGCTAGTAAAGTTTTAAATTCTGGAAGTTGTAAAAAAGTCTTTTATAGAGTAAAGTAAATTTATTCAACTTAAATTGCATCACCTAGGTGAAACATGTTAGTAGCCTTAGCCTTCCAGTAGGTGATAGTAATTTAAATTTACAGCAAAGCAAGTTTTTTCTTTGAGAAGATTTTGGTGTCCCGAAAGTCGGGCCCGACAACAAGAGCTTTCGTTGTAAATTTTTGCGTCCCGAACGAGGGGCGTGATTTAAATTTGCAGCGGCAAACGTGGTTTGCGTTGTAATATACATGGCCCTGTCTAGGAATAAGGAACATTCCTGCAAAAAATCATCAAAATCAGTCAATACATTTGGCCGTAATCGTGAGACAGACAGACACACAGACGAAATGCCGAACGGTCGAGTTAAAACGTAGACCTCGCTTCGCTCGGTTAATTATAGTTTCCTTTGGGGAAAACCTCCTTTATAGAAAAAACTCCATGTATAATCTCATAACTTTATTCTTCTAGTCTCTACTATCTTTCTTGCCACCTCCTCCATAAGCTTCAATCTTTCCCCACTCACCATCCAATCCTGCTTACTATCATCTCATCACAATCCTCTCTTAGAGCCTCGAAGAGCAGACCAAGTGCTCCGATGTCTCCTCAGTCTCTCCACACCTACAATCAGCCTCCTCACTTACTTCAATTTCTTTTAGTTTGGCCTTGTATGGTCCACTCATTTTCTGAATCAACTCTTTACACCATCATCTCCGCAGCATTACATCCACCCTAGCAAACCAACCAAACATACTTCTGCCATAACTTGATTCTTCCCACCTTCCATCCTACCATTCGAGAATCACCTCTACTCTCACCCTTCTTCTCATTTCTCCTTCTAGCAACCCCTCCTCAACCACGAACTCTCCCTCTGTGTCACGTCCAGTTTCCTACTAATAGCTCTCTGCCACTGAAACTATTTATTTTCTGTTTTAATTTTGTAAACTTACATTAATTGTTACAGGAAAAACTAAAATCTCTTAGCAAATGATTACTATGGTACGTGTGTATTGATATTTTCTAACTTTTGAGTGTACACAGCAAACAATGCAATGATATTATGTGCTTCCATGTACTTAGATAAACGATTTTGTGTTTATAAAAAAACAATATGTTTAAAATTAAATACATATAGTTTAAAGGTATTGAAGACACCATTGTTCTTGTTATGTTTTTTAAATAATATTATGTCAAATAGTTATATAAGTGTATATACTGTTTCTAATAAGTGTATTTGATGTTCTATATTATCCTATTTTAGAACTCGATAAATTATATACTTTGGGGACTAACAGGTGGTAACACTAAAGTATTATTGGTGTAGCGAATTTATACTTATAGTGCATGTTGTCTTCATACTTTTTAAAATAAATATTCTTTATAGGATTTTAACAGTTTAAATAAGTCTGGCCCATGAACCTAATGGGATTAGATCTCCCTGACTCTATATATTACTGGGCTTGTAAAGTTATTAATACGTTTATAAACAAATACCAATTCTTTTAGAATAGTTGAATTTAACAACCATAAATAATTATGTTTTTATTATATATTTTGCATTATAATATGTCATGTTGTTATATTTTATCTGTAAATTTAGTTTGTGTTATAAGGTTAAACTTAAAATATCGGGTTTACAACGTATTGGCCAATATAAACACAAGATTCAATAATTCAGACTTACTGTTAAGGCTTTCAAGTTATGAGAGTTAGAGACGCCCAAGGATACATCTCAACTTTACTAAAGCGCCCTTGCATCTCTAGTTATAACTGTCAGTTGTATACTAAAATACGAAGAACTTATTTCTAAAGTTTAGGGATTCCCTATGGCTATTAATAATACTTTGGTCATATTCAAGTAATCCTACCACTTAATGGATAAACTAGACAATTATATTTTATGATATTTTTATCTCGGGTTATTTTGTTAGTGTATGTTGATGGAGATTTATATTTCATTTAATACCATTCAGTAACTCTTTACTAAGAACTTTTTATTTTACTAAAAACTATTTTTTCTATATTTATGCATATTATAAAATTCTAAAACGCTTTAAAAATATCATTATATATGTACATGGACTAACATTTTTGTGGTAGTACATGTAAACGGGCAGGCTTGATACAACTGTACAGGTTATACTGAATATTAAGTTCTATGCTATATGTAAAAATATCATAATTTTAAACTTTTATAAAGCACTTAATGCATTTTCTATTAATTTACATGTTCTGGTTTTAATCATATAATTGTAGTAGCTTTAAAGACATTGCTAGTATACATACAGTCCTATTTACAGCTATATATATGTCATCATTTGTGTGTTAAATAATCAAACACGACGTTTCGGGAATACGAATCAATTCCCGTTCTCAAGTGACTAAAACTAACGGTACATAAACCTAGGCAACTAGGCTTATGTAAGGGTGAACAAAGTAAAACTGCAAATTATTACTAACCTTAAATATAGACATGATGGATGTCAGAGCTAAGACTGAGAAGTCAAAAACACCAACTACAGAACAAAAGACAATTTAAACACTAAGCACACGCAATTGATGGCAAGCGTCTAGTTTACAAGTTGGAGAGAGACTGACAATTGGCCAGAGTATTCAGGCGTGGCCAACAGGAAGGGGTGGTTCCCTATTGTTTCATATAGTTCAACTGTTTCGTACGGGAACGGGTTATAACACTACGTGGTGATTCTACTGGTAAAAGTAATTATAATAAAATTCAACATCCATCATTAACAAACTATAACTTCAAACAGAGAATATATATATGTGTAGCTTTGAAAGCTTTAATACTTTAATCAAAATGTTCCTTTAACTGAATGCTATAAAGACATTACTTAATAGTACACAAATTTAAACGTATAAACTATATGAAACAATTTGTATTTATTCCGTACTATGGTTATAGTTTCTTATTTCTTTGAGGCTACGACTGCAGTATCCATTAAAGTATCAATTTCTTTAAAGATACATATCTTCCTTTTAATCTAATATATTTGTGTGTTTTGCTTCAGAGATAAACCTTCAAAGAACCACAGAACAAAGTATTTCTTGTGTATTAGAATTTATTTCAAGTAACCACATCTGAAGGATGCTATCTTTCTCTTGTAAGCCAATGTAATTTTCTCTTGGTTTATACTTAATAAAGAAGTCGTCTCATATTTTATCAGATATATTTCCTCGTACATCAAACCAAGGGTTTTAGAGTAGAATAGATTTTTTTAGGGGTTAAGAATATATTTTGGTAAATTTTAACTGCATTCTAAATATTCAAGTTTTATTTATTGGTGCTTGCTCTGTGTAGTCAACATGAAATTAATGTATTCGAAGATTTGATTAAATATTTATGACAATATGTTGTAAGTCGAAAAATATTTCCTTTAAAAATTATAAGAACTATTTGATTTTCAACATTAAAACTCGTTTTGTATAATGTAAGACCCACACGTTATCTACTTGTGCAGAATAAAATTGTTTATCTGGCAGTCATTTGGAACATCAGTATCTAAAGACCTAATTGTATAATAAACCAATATTATGAAATTTAAGTTTGAATAACGCTCTAGTTTTGTATTATTATTTTATTTGAATACACCTTTACAAGAAGTGTATTATCATATCAAGTGTAATTATCACAGTTTATCAACTTGTAAAGTTTAAAATAGTAGTAATATTTTTTAAGCACATGGAAAGACCGCCACAAATATAGCACCACAAATATCTTGGATATACTTTAGTACTTCTAGTATATACCTCAATGCAGTTGGTTTATTAAAAATGCCAATAATTAACAAATTTCAATATTTCGTTAAGTTTAAGGACTTACTGTTATAACGTGCCTGTCACATATCTATCTGCAACAGACTTTCTTACTTTTCTGTTCCGATTGCCGCACTCTCTTATTTAATTGGTACATAAATAGTTTAACTAATTAAAGCCCATTTAAAAGCATTTATATCGTTAGTGAAATATGATGCAAGTTAAGGAAGTTTTTGACAAATAAACAATTAAAATATGTATCATCTATTAATTACTAAAAATTTGATTTGTTATTTTACTTTAAGACATTTATATGAACTTCAACAGGTGTTATGAAATATTGGATAGGATTGATTCATAAGTCAGTATAGTGACTCATACCAGAACATAGTTATATGCATAATACATATTTAGTGTATAAACAATTGCTGTTTTTTCTTTCTTTCAATCTCTTGTTCTTAGTTGACAATAGAGATTACAGTATAAAATTTGGAAAGTTAACTGAAATCTAGGGCCGTACGAATTAGAAAGATCATCTTACAAATACTATTTTTTTTAAATACCTATTGCTATTTTTAGTACATTTTCAATCTTTCAGTAGTATTATTTGAACATTTTTATATTGCAAAGTTCGTGATTTATAAAATAGAAGACTTAATTGATTTAAATAATAACTTCATACATAATAAGGTAGCATATCACAAATACCTATTTTTATTCAATAAAAATTTTGATAAAACAGCTAAAAATTACATAAGGTTTTACCTTTAAACCACATTATTACTTCACTAATACAAAATATAGCTAGAACTAAATCTGAAATCAATATACAAGGCGATTAAACATTAGTTTCACTTAAGTAACATTAAATTAGGAATAGTAAAAAATAAATAACTTTCAGACGATTTTGATTATCATTTTCAAATTGTTTACAATAAATTAATTGTATTACTAAAAGGTCCATTACTTTATTATTCTCTTCCTTGATGGCAAGCTTGGTTTAATATATCATCAAGTTATCATTGAGTTTACCACAGGCGAGGAGTGAGAAATTTATATTTTATTGATTCGTCCTCAACTATCATTGTTGCAGTACAATTTATGACAAAGTATCACAATAAACATAAAAATTATAGACCAATAGCTGAATTATTTTATTAAAACTGGTTATGAAGGTCATGCCTGGACATCGAGTATGGGCAGACCTATGATATTAGAATCGGCCGGCCGTTAGACATTTTTTTTTGCAGGCAACAAAAATGTATAGCAGTTGCCAGAGAGTACTGATAATTCCGAAATCTAGGCTATATTATAGATCACATTATTTTGTTTTTAAACCATACAGGTTACACAGCTTAAACCCACGAAAGTGATTAAATTAAACCGCATGAGTTTTGTGATGGAATTAATTACAATATTTATTTACACAACTAGCAGGTATATCGCTCACAGATGTGAATAAATAAATGAAAGAACTATCGGATACAAATTTAGCCTTATCGTCAACGCAACTGAAACTCATTCAGATCCCAGTTATACAGCAGTTATGGCAGTCATACAGAGTTTCATTTAAATCGATCTAGTTTTTCCTATATTCATGATGTGCGTCTGTAAGAAGCTTTCTCGACAGTTTATTATTCGTAACTCGTTAAAAATTAGGTTTTGATGAGCATTTCATATCTATAATATAAATATATTTTACTTAAACATTTTTAAACAAATACCCCTTATATGCAAATAATCTAAATTCAATGGTTTATTATTTAATATATACAACTTAAGCATAATATTATATGTTCCATCTTCTCTAACATAATAAAAAGTTCACGGATTATTATAAATTTTTAACGATAGTTTTTTTTTAATCTCAGTTAATAGAAATAATATTTTTTTCCATATATATCACATAAGAATAATTTGAGCTATTTAGCTTGTTGGAAGTATTAGTTCAATTCGCATTTATTGTATTTTAACCCCTCAGATTTGTAGTGGTTGAAATTTGATGAATTTACTTTTATATATGTAACTTTTATGAAATAAATTTAGAAAAATCAGTTTTCGAATTTCAAAGGTAGTAAAATCATGAATATTTTTTGTATGTGTTGATATTCTGGTTTTCATAACTTAAACACAAATAACTAATCGGCGATTGCTCAAAGTTTGAGATAACTTAAGACATATTTTTGCTATATTTCCTCAATTTATACTCTGGGAATTAAAGTTGTATTGTTTTAATGTAGTTACCTCACTTTAACACATTGAATGTAATGAATCGAAATATTATTTATTTAAACACTCCCAGAATTATTAGGGGCAAACTGTGATATTTTCGAAGTACATTTTTAGTATACAGAGGACAAACCAAATACAATTTTTGAATATGCTTTGTATGGATTATGTATGTAGATAAAAATTAAATTTTAAATTTTGTTACGAGACTAAGCAAATGTTTCGTATGTAGTATGGTAATAATCATAATATTAAGATAAGGGGTGAGCAGAATCTACTTAAAATAAGTTCACGCACCGACCCTGTGAAATGCTCAATGATGACTGATGATACATTCATTAGGGCCATACAAGTAGGGCTCCGTAGATTAACGGTTTTGGCGTTAAGAAACCATGAATACAAAAAACTGTTTTCAATGTCGTACTAAACAATTTTGTACATGGTTTACTTTTATCGTAATGTTAAATCATTATTTTTTTAGCTAATTAATAATCCTCTTGTATATTAAAAATTTTTAAAATGTAATATTTTTTGTTAGTTGATTTTGTGATAATTTACATCACTTAAAAGTTAATTTAAAACAAGCTAGTAATAATTTAATCTTAACTAACCATACAAGTAGATATATCATACAACTGTTCACGGAAAAAAATGAAAAATAATAATAAATAAATATTTTTTTTTGTAATATGTTAGATGTTGCTTTTAAAATGTGCAATATTATTATTATTTTTTAAATATTTATTAAATAATTTGAAACCAAGTTTTGCTATGGATTATGCTAAGGTCCCACAAAAACATTTATAGAATTTTCAAAAATCCAAATCTTTATAATATTTGTCAAATTGGGTGATTAATTCAAATACAAAATGCCAACTTAAGTTGTTAAATTAAAGTACAAAATAGGAGTGCATAATCTTACACAAAGAGAATTTCACATAAATTGTTGGTTAAGAAATATAATGCGAAACATCCTACCCTTGTCCTACCATCGAATAAAGGTTCCATTTCATTAATTTCCATTCTAATGCAGGCTTAGACTTTTATGAACATAAATTTCAGTATAAAAATATAAAACACTTATATGACTCATTATGGAAGTGAATCTTTTCAACCAACTTCACATTTCCTACACCACAACACGCTATCTGTGCATTTTACGTAGACAGCAGTGAAGCGTACCCTTCTCAATGTCAACACCAACGAATGTAGACGGATATAAAATAAGCGTGATTATTTTTTTCACTAAAAAGGAAAGTGGCAGAATCGTCCACAGTGATTAAAACTCTAAAATAAAGAACAAAACACCACTAAAATATCATTACTAGACAACTTTTCTTTAAATCGGGAACAATATAAACAACCTGTGCAAACTGCTAACAACTCAGGTTATTAATAGCAAAAATTATAAAATTTCAGGCTTAAAGATACACAAATAATTAATTGTACCATTTCCTCCATAGCTATATGAGGAAGGATTGCCGTCTTATTTGAATAATTATAAGAAAAAATTGTTTTACAAACATGAAAAAACAAATAAAATAAATATCTGAAAGAGTAATATATATTGATCTATTAACTATATTTGGGTCTCGAATTCATGTTTCAATTGTTTTCATCGATACATCATTATTAAATCTGCCTTGCAGAAAACGTTTAATATTGTTTATAAAATGTATTCTTTAAAAATCATAAAATCTATTAAAGAAATTATAAAAATTAAAAATAATATTTAAGCACCTTAAATTGACCTATTTAAAGTTTAAAAAATAATATATAGTATTATATTTATTTTTAATGTTGAAAAATATTTACCTTTTGTAAATTTTGGAACAAATGTAAAAGCTACAAAACAAGGCTTTAAAATGAGATGTTGGAAATTTGTTTATGTAAAACAATTTTTGAATTAATAAGAAATATGCACTCTCTAAATACTAGGTACATGAATTTTCACTATTTATTTTTTTAATAATAGTGTATTTTATTAATACTTTTTAACCATGGTATGAAATGTTTGTCGAAACAAAATCAAACAATAAATTTTATTCAAACCATACGTTAAATAATCCGTGTTATTTCACGTTTATTTTAAATAAGCAAAGACTTAGATAAATGTGAAAGTATTTTATTTTTGTTTTATTAATAACGTAAGTCTACTTTAAACACATAAATAATATATAAATAAATCAAATACAACTTCGAAAAATCCAAACTTCACGAACATGTTTCGAAAAACTGTGGTTAATTTAATTTTTAGGTAAAAGAATCTGAATTCATATTTTAATAAACAAATGGTCTAGGATGAAAATGTAATTTGTTGTTAATAACAGATAATTTAGGAAGACACCTATCAAGACTGTTAATACGATTTATAAATTTTACCAAGTAACAAAAATCATAAAGTAATTTGAGATAACATTAAATTTATAACCAGTTGTTATTTGACAATAGTTTGATTTTATGATTTTGTGCTTTGTAGATTTTAGAAAACTCTTAATGTAATAAATTAACAATTAGTAAAGATTGAACATCAGTACTGACTTACCGCCACATAGGCATATACTAACCTGCCCCTGCCTAGAATTTAATAATACATGATTTACTCATTTATAACTTAATTTTCTATATTAAGACATGTTTAATAGTACCGATGGTTCATATTTCTCTAAATAATTATTCAATAAATATAAAACTCCTAATACTGTTATTTCACTGAATAACTTAACTGATTGCTTGAAGACATTATTTAATGATACATATATTTTTTAATATTACAATTCAAATTTTTCAATAGTAGCTAATATTAAGTAGTGTCTAAAAGAATATAATATACATTCAGCTCTATTTTCAAACTTCCCTTAAAAAATCTTGAAGCACGCAAACATTTTGAGGTTTTAGACAGTCATTAAGGTACTTTACTTTACAAAAATAGAATGTTAAAATATTTTACGGTACTATGTGTAGATAAGAAGAGTCACATTCATTTGGCAACTTAAAATATTTGACTATTAAATTTTCCTAATTTTGTCACAGTATTAAATTTTAACCATTTATAATTTCAACTGCAAGAAATGTTTTGTATGTCTTAATTTATTTAAAGTTTGTTAACATTGCCCAGCTAAAACACCACTCCAGGTAATGAGTCATACCTTAGTTCGTATTGCAGAGTCTGAAATACAGATTCAAATCTATAAATGGTCAAAGTTATTTTCTCAGTTGTATTTCCAATACTGGAAACATAATTTTATACTTTTCTAAGGAAAGCAGTGAGGAGCAGTTAAAGAAAAAACCCTAATATTCACACAGACTTGTTATTAGTTATGTACCGAAGTTAAAATGGTTTAAATTAGAAAATTTGATTAAACTACAGATTTGTTGGTACTTCAGATAATAGTTAAAATTTATAATTAGTTTATATTTATACATTTAAATTAAGCCTACTTTCATTTTTTGTTTTTTTGTTTGTTTTTTAGGTAAACAATACATAAATGCATTTACAAAAAAATATTAGTAAGAATACTGCACATCTGAAAAAGATTACATATCGAGTAAGGTTCAGAAGTGAAAACACATCAATCATTTCGTTAGTTCAAAAACGAAATTAAACTTTATAATTTTAGAAGCAGAATGTATGTATGCAAATTAATGTCAAATAAGATTTTCCAAAATTTGTCAGAACAATTCTACAACAAATTATTAATCCCACTAAATATGATTGTATTATTATTTGGAGTAATAAGTGTAAACAGAAACTACATTAAATTAAATAAATTAAAACTTTGCAATTAAATGCAGTACGATTGCGATTCAAATTTGAAAGAACAACCTCACAAGATAAACTGTTTCAATCTATTTGAAACGATTTGTGAATGATTAGTTATATTTGAGAATTATTGAGC
>JAGFPH010003133.1:130617-146888 GCA_018207615.1 Philaenus spumarius | reverse complement strand
TAAAAAGCGTTAGAAATATAGATAAAAGTCAAATTCCTATGACTCAAGGAGGTTATTGTTTACAAGGAGGTTCTTTAAATAAGCATATAAAAAGGCTGTCCTTTGACAAGTATTAATAAAACTAAAAGAAATATGTTATACACTTAAGCTAAGAAAGTAGTACATAGTGTAAATAGCGTATTAACAAAGAGTATATTATAGGATGCCTTTGAAATTGATCATTTTTTTTATAAAGCTTAACCCGTAGCGAAGCACGGGCTCCCAGCTAGTATAAATATATACTTATGTGTTTTTTAGTTCACTTCTATTTATTTTTTGTTATAGATTACTGGTATTTAAACCGTAAATTAAATTAGGTGTTGGATAGTGTATTGATGTTTCAGTACTGAATATACATTGCACTTGAAGTATATAAATGATATGAGATGAATTAGGTGGAGTTAGGGTTGATATGTGTAAAAGATATTAGTATAAGTTGCAGACTCCACTGTTAGTAAACTTAAACCAAAGTTTATGTAAGTTGGAGTATTACTATTTTGTTTAAAGAATATAGTTGAATGCTAACAACATTTGTTGAATATTAAACACTTTAACCATTTGCAAAGCAGTTCGAAGCCGTTGAATGTTATCTATATATCTCTTGAAAATAAGCAGTTTATAAGTATAAAATATTTTAATCAAATTCCTTACATTCCATTTGTTTTAACTTGAGAAAAATCCAAGATAATATTTAAAGAACATAATAAACTTTGTAAAAATATTTCTTCTTTGTAAAGTTTTTCTTTAATGGATTTTTCAAATTCTCTAACAACTACTTAAACATCTATTAGTTAATCAATTAGTTGCCTGTGGATGCAACAGGACGGCGCATGCTCAGTAAGGAAGAGGTGGGGGTGAGAAGGGGCGGGCCTTGGTTCTCACACTTTGTGCTTTACCGGCTACGATACAACAGTACGCGCCAAGCGGTGTCTTGTTTGTTCGTATCTTACCACGCTGTTATTTTGTAAGTACAACATTAAACAATATCAAACTTAATTAAAAGACCGGAATAGTAATAAATATGGTTGATATAAGCATAACTTTCAAATTTATAAGTGTTTTATAGAAAATAACATGGCAAAATAAACATGTGCGTTCGCGATTTAATTAAAAAACTGAGAAAGAAACTTTAAAAAATTGAATTAAACTTTTTCAAACATATTGTCTTAAAGTATTCATTGTATGTTGTATGTTTTACATTTAATAATGTATCACTTAGTTAAATAATAATGTAATACATGTTAATTGGAATTCTAGACACATAATGCTATTCAACTACAATGCTTTTAGTTTAGACCTTTTATAAAATTTGTCCTTTTTTGTGAAAATTAACAAAGTGGAGAATTATATTTGATTTGAGTGTGGAAAAATTCAATTAAAATCTATAATAATTTGAGTGAGGCAATTAACAGTTTTTAATATTATAATTTTATATAACAAATAAATTATTTTTATAATTTATAACCGTGTTTTATTAAAGAAATAATATGAAAATAAGAATTCTTAGTACCAGCATACCTTTAATAAGTGTGTGGATGAGTTGTATTTGATCAAATTGTGATAAAATCCTAAGAAAGGAAATGGATTTCTTAAAAGGAAATTAGGAGTGTCAAGGAGTCAATACTATTAGCGTTTGTTAAATAAATTCTACCTTTTCAATCACAAAGTTGGACATGTATTTCAGCAGTGACATATCGATATCGTACTTAAGAGTTTTATGGTATTTTATTTTGTACCACTACAACCAACACATTTATAGAATAATGTTTCTGAATGTATTGCAAACCTCTCTGTATCGTAACTATGTGAACAAAATTGTAAACATTAACCTTAAAAATATTCTAGTACGAAGTTTGAATCACAAATTTTATTTATACATAACTTGTGATCTTCATGTAGGCCGTACAGCTTAATTTATGTTTGAAAAATAAAAATATATTGTAATATCTGCCGAAGTAGATTAATAGAATTAAGACGAGTAAATACAAACATACTAAGAACTCTTTGTTTATTTTACTTTAATTATTTACTATGAACGTTAAAATGGGAACTCTGAGAAATGTCCTTGTTAGCACTACGTAGGAATGGCTAAATAAATTTCACGAGAAACATAACCCCAAAAGCCGCAACCAACACAAAACTAACATTAACGAGTTAACGTTAGTTTTAAATGTTAACGTTGTTGGTAACCGAAAATATTTAAAAAAAATTTATCTCAACTTATACAGCTTTTTTTTTTTGTAATTTTAAATCCAAATGTGAAAACAATAATAATTGAAACAAAATAATAAAATTCGATGTATTATAAGTCTGGTAGTAAATAACTTCCAAATGAGATCTGTCTTTCTTTATCTGACTATCTCTCATTGGTTTTACATTATACAGGGTAAATCGGACCGCCGTGGGCAATGTATAGCGATTGAACCAAATAAGCTAAAGCCTTCGTTTAACTTACAATCCCCTGTTTCGCCCCTATAGAATTCAGTCAAAATGTTTTAAAATCTCAAAAAATCCACAAAAGTGCTTTTATGGGGAGTGGGGGTCGATTTTGGAAAAGTTTCAAATGTAAAGGTAGGTCGAGTGATACCTCATTTTATAGGTCTTTGTTCACTAATCATTTTTTTTAAAAGTTTTAACTTATCTTACTGCGTATGTACAGGGTGTCCCAAAACTAAAATAAAATTAGTGTTTTACAGTTAGTTTTATTGTTACTACATACCATAGCCTACATAAACCAAATGTTTATTCTAAATTCATTAGAAGATACCCTTTTCAAAAATGGGCTTCAGTTGACCCTTACTAGAAAAAACTTTTAATTTAAAAAATACATACTACTTTGAAAAAAGAAACACATTAAAACTCAAAAACTCCAAATATTAACGTTAGTCCTGAAGCACATCATTGGATAGGTCTTTCAAAATCAAACATTTTTTGTATTTAAAGTTTGACTTTATCTCTAACCGTTTCAAAATGGCGGCTGAAAAACTTATTTTGTTCACCTGTGATCAGATTTACCCTGTATAGACATGTATCACTTTGAACGTAGTTTATATTTGCCTATTTTAAGAGTCCACCCACTCTTACGCATCATGTTCTTTTCCTAACTAGAAAAATATTCACAAATTCATTATAAAATTAGAATGTAAAACATTTCTATTAACTATAATACATCGGTCACGTCAAATTGCAACTTTTTTAGTAACTATTGTTTTAATACGACTTTGAAGTACTGAATTTATATTTTCGGGAAACAAAATAGTTTTAAATCCGTTAAATATCTAAAACTTTTGCCTTTCTTTAAAGGATCTGTTATTTCCTTGTTTAAGTTTTTAGTTCGGGTATTGTGTGATTTAGACAGTAGTAAAGATTTACAAAAAAAATTGGTTTATGTGGTTATTAAGCGGTTTTTAAGGTAGTGTTTTGATTCTTATGTTTTTTATACATTATTTTTACTTTTCGTTTCTAAAACAAACAAAATCCAATTTAATCAAAAACTCTGTAAACAATATAAAATAAAACAAAAATATTTTAAATTAAATTCACAATTTTTTTCATATTCTTAGCCTATTTTGAAACTTATCTAAAGATTTTTCAGGCTCTAAATTCAAGTGAAATTTTATACTAATAACATTATTGCTTACTAACCAAATAAGTGTTAGTAATTAATTATGATAAATTAAACAAGTTTGATCTTCTATTGTTTAACTATTTGAAACCCTGCAATAAATAAATTAAAAGTTTTGACGGATGTACCAATATTTTGTAATACTGGTTTGATCCAAATCATTAATCTTACATAAATTACCAGTGTTGTTGTTATATTCTAACTTGAAACCCTCTTTATATTTTTAAATATTATATTTAAGTTTTTTATGTCGTGTATGTATTTTGTTGTTCTAATATAATCGAAAGACTATTCAAGCTCCTAAGCAATATGTTTTATCAACTGTATCTTAAATTTACTTCAAAAAACAGTTTATACTGATTTCAGGAGTAAACAATAACCCGATTAAAGATAACACGTCTTATACCAACTGAAGTCATTATTTAGATTTAGATTTAAAGCTCTTGAACTCTTGAAGCTCTAATAACTTTTAGCAACTCATATTTTTATAAGTGCTATTGAATTATTATTATTTACATTAGCAAAGAGAAAATGTATTAACTGAAACGGAATGGTGATTTTTCATATTTTTTATTTAACTCTGAATAATCCATAGGCCTACTTTTAAAATAAACATAATGTGTTAATTGCAATTGAATGGTACACAGAAAGAACGATCACGGTCCAAAAAAATCTATTTTTATATTATGATGGCATTTGAAAGCTATGGCATAGATCTATAACCATGTGCAAAATGTTTCAATGAATACTTGAACAGGGTTCTTGTAATTCACGTGTGAAATATTAGTACACAGAGAAGTAATGATCAGGGTCACCAGCAAACAGAGAAGTATCGGTCAGAGTCCACATTGGCCCTATATTACATGTGTTAAATTGGTCATTTTTGTGCACACTTTCCTCAGAAACTGTTAGACTTAGGTAGTTGAATTTTTGCACCTTTATTGTTAGTCTTATAAACTAAACTTTAACACAAGGATTTGATAAAAAAAATTCTGTTGCCTAGTAATATTTATGTTTTTTTTTTTTACTTTATTTACCCAAAATTGTCATATAAACCTTTTTTTATTTCAAAAAGTAATTATTATTTTAAGATTTTCCTGTATTAAAGTGTGGATTAATAGGTAAGAAATATATGGTAAAAATGTCACTAGCTTATCTCTAGTAGTTCGAGTTCCTGAGAAAACTGTGCACCAAGTTTGACAACACAAATTTCGGGAAATCGCATTTAAGGGGACTGCGTCATAAACGTCTCACACATACAATTTATACAGATTCAAACTTAAGAACAACCAAGCAAACTTCCCATAACCACTCCTAGATGGTGCTGATGAAGGTACATTTTTGTTATAACCGTTCCTAGATGGTGCTGATAAACTATCTTTTACTTTACACGGAATATTTATACCGATAGTAAAGTAACTGAAGTTTTGTTAATTTATCAGTTTTCTTTAATGAAGCCGTAGTCTAGTGGATAACGTAGCGTCTTTATGATCAGAAGATGCTGAGTTCGAATCTAGGCTAGGGAGAACAGATATCTAATCATATCTGTGGTTTATGGTGGGAGGGCGGAAGTAAAGCAAACGGTGGTTGGCTCGCTTCCAAGCTGACGGGATGTGACTAGATATCTGGTCTCCGGCTGGGGCTGTTTTGCATAATTTTACTAAAGTAATTATGTATATATACATTTACTAAAAAAAACCAGGAAAACTTTTATTTATTGAAATGTTTACACAGTCATTTAACCATATTAGTTCCATGGATACCACATATTATATATTTAAATGTTCAGAATTAAGTTCTCTACAAAAATAACTGGTTTTAGTTTTTCTTCTACACTCAAATGTATTTAATCCAGAGTAATAACGATCAGAGTCCATGACGTGATACAAAAAAACATTTTTTTAGGGGTAAACTATCGAGTAAAATTTCTTAATTTACTTTTTTTTACTAACAGATAGTAGTTCTAAGTGATAGGCTACATATACATAAATAAAATAAAAATTAATAGTTAAGACAGTATAACGTTTTAAACTTTTAAAACGCTCTCCTGAAAAATATTGTTTTTTGGACTATGATCGTTCTTTCTGTGTACCCTTCAATTATAATAAACGGTAACAGATAACTGCCACATACTTCCTCCCAGTTGAAACTTTATACCTTCCTAAGAGTAGCATAGAATATTATTATTATTATTGAAACTATTCGATTGATTTCGAGCAAATGTGCACCAAACATGTCAATTAGACCTGTACAGACGCACGAAAAAGGTTGTGAAAAATTTTTAAAAACAACCCCCTTTTTGGAAAAAATCTGTTATTATTATTATTATTATTACCTAAACGATAATTTTTAGAAAGATGTGGTTTTTTGTATATGATTACAAATAAGCTAAATTTTATCAAAATCGTTACAGCCGTTTTTGAGAAATTTTGATTTTTCTCGTTTCTTGGCCATTTTTGGTGGTAAAACCCTTTAAAAATAAAAAAAAAACCCTGGAGAAATTCCAGAACTACACCTACATACCAAATTTCATTAAAATCAAACCGTTGGTATGGTCTCCAGCTCTGTGCACATCCTTACAGACACACGGACAGACATCACAAAAAAACACTTTTTTGGGTTCAGAGAGCACCAAAACAAATAATTTAACTAAAAATATTATTGAATTCAAGGAGCACTAACACAGATAATTCCACTAAAAAATTTTTTGGGGTTCAGGGAGCACCAAAACAGATAATTCCACTAAAAATTCAAATTCGAAAATTTGGACGAAAACAATACCTTCTCCATATACTACGTATAGGGGGGAGAAAGTAAAAGACAATCGTGTTATCATTTTAAAATTCAACAAGCCATGACTTTAATATAAAATTATAACTACACACATAATTAATTGTCTGTAGTATTTATTTACGGTATATTGAAAAAATAAAATAAAAGTACTGTAGTATATAACGTTCCTTTTCGTTTTGATTATCTACGTAGTATTTGTTTAGCAAATTATAGGGTCTTTTATTTATTTAGCCTGTTTTTTTAATCCCAAGCCATTGTGTGATCTATCTTGTAGAGCTCTTTACGTCGCGATTAGAGGGTAGCTTAAAATGTTTTATGGGAGTGGTTGGTAGCTTCCATTCACCCATTTATGGCCTAATATAAAGTGTGATCCCTCTTAAAATGTATTATGACTGTCCGTGCACCTTACGATTTAAGAATGTGAAACGTGTTATAAAAATAAAACTCGTATCTATAGACAAATATTTAAGAAGTTGTTTAGGTCATTTAATATGACGTTTCTAACCAATTTAAACTATGAAAAGTGTATTTACAACTGACTAACTACCTATGTGTTGTAATTTTTAATTCGTTTGAGGTAATTTTTCAGTTACATAACATTTTACAAGTTTATTTTATTTAGGTTTGAATTGTGATTGTTTTTATTTCAGCGTGTTTGACATGGTCTATGTCAAGTACCCTGCAAATTCTATAGCTGTTTCGTTTAAGTCCTTAAGAAATTATATACATGAATCAATAAATTTAATGGTTTATAATAATTAAATAGTCATAATTTATTTTAGATTATTTCTAAAGGAGTTACTTCATTGATAACTAAAATGTTCATAAGTATTAAAAAATGATTTGCTTACATGATTTTTATCATGCAAAATTTGATTAGTTTCAAGCCCAGTTTATAAATAAATAATAATATAAAATAAAATTTTTCACTACAAAATTTATTCTTTATTACACATTGATGATCTCCAAACTTTAAGGAAAGTAGGTTTGATAATTATACAATAAATATGGTCAAAATATATGTTCAAAATTAGTTTTCCATAATATTATGTTGAATTTGTCGAGTCTCCTGTTTTATTTGTTTAATTAAAATTTAGTTTTATTCGATATTGAACTTTTTTTTATTTGAAACTATCAGAGTTTAGTTTAAAATACTATAAATACCTTGTTGTCAGTCAATCATTCTAAAGTGGCTACAACTATGTTTCGCCGTACACTGTCGGCTTCGTCATGTTCGTTTCCTTTTAGTTTTGCTATTGCATCATAGAAAGGATACAAGGCAGATATTAGATAAAACATGAAACAACTAATCGAGATTCAGATATCGAACCCAAAAAATTTGATTCAAACTAATTATCAACACTGCTATCCAGTCTTCTACCAGACGCAGGATAGGACTAACTTATCTAAAGTTGCCACTAAAATTTGTATTCCTTGTTTTTATTCATTTTTACGAAGAGTTTTAATCGGAATTTGTAGAGTGTTAATGTTGGCGTTACGTGTGTTAGTGCTTAGCCTGACGAAGCCGACGTTGTTGAAAGAAACAGCGCTGTAGTTGCTCTGCAAAGGGGGACTAATGACAAAATCTGTTTATAGTGTTATTAAACTAAACAATGCAATTGAAGGCAACATGTTGAACTGAAAAATTAATAGCGTTTTTTTATTTAGTTTGTTACACAAACCATTGACACTATAATCTTCTACACCTGCACAATATTGCCAAAGTTTTTGCCTATTTATATGATGTATTGTATACTCACATTATTGAGTTCTATACTTCATAACAAATTTGAGACTAAATTAACTTATATAATAATTTATATACGCGTTTTTTATTATGTAAATGTAAAACATTTAAAACACGTAAACATAATTTCTTGCCTACCTGTTTATCATTAATTACTCATGTCTTCTGGTTTTGAAAAAATACGTTGGTAAGATATCAAGAAACTGGTACTACAAACTAAAATGACAGTTGCATGTGATAACTTTCAAATTATGCGTTTGTGTATAGTATACATTAACATTGATATATGAGTAAGAAGTGAATGGAAATCACTGTAAACAATTTTATGGTTTAGTATCCTTCTTTACAAGATCAGATGTCTATAGTTTTAAGATGTTTTCATTTCAGGTTTTATGTATGCAACTTAGGTTTAGCTTGTATATACAACTTTAAAAATAAACTTAAACTGTAAGTAGTCTACCGCTTACAAATACTTAATTAATTCACTGAATACAACGTGTAGAATGTCAGTTTAACAGCTTTAAAACACTAATTTTCAGTTTACTAAACATTATAATAATGATTATAATCCCTTGTTCAAAAAGTTATAACACAGAAAACAAACTCTGGGAAAGCGAAAACCTAATAATATAGATTCTAAACATTTTATTAAACTTTTGCCCGACAATACCAGCTTATTTTTTATTGAATTCTTGTTAAATCCCTATATATTATTTTTAAGCCCTCTTCATTCCACTTAAAATTCCTATAGACTATAGATTTTCTTTAGAATATTGTTTGTATGTTATCATTGAAATAATTGTTTATAACAAGTGTAAACTCATGTGAACAAATATTTTCCTGCTTTGTTATGGTTTTATATAGATTTATACAATACAATATTGTATATACTATTTTATTACGAGTATTGTATGAATTGTATAAACAAGTAACTTAAGGTACAAAAATACAAATAACTGTACAATATTTAACAAACTTTATCCGAGAATGCACTACAACCATTAGGATTTAGAAATAGCTCACTTTATAAATATGCTCTGCTGAACAGTTGTTAGAGTTTATTTTTCAATAGTGAATTGTTTGCTTTAAAAATAGCATTTGCAGTCATTCCATATCCATTTGATTTACATCCTTGTGAGTTTATTAGTTAGTTATAGTAACGTTAGTTAATCTTTCTTATTTCATTCTTATATCTGCAATATAGTCACAAAAAGAATAAATCATGATTAGCAATTTTTGTCAAAACTAATTTTCATACTTTTAAAATCAGGCACTTTATATTTGAACGATGCACAAATTACTATTTTCACACTTGAATGAATCAAAGTTATGAAAAACCTCATGTCTACATAGGCCCGGAAACGCTTAATTTTTTAACGGTTAGATGTTTTCTACAAATGATTAGTTCAAGTTTTTATGTAAGCAATGATATTAATGTAACTTTCATATGATAGACAATCTAAAAGTACAAATATAAAGTTTATTTATAAATCTGTGAGGTTTCGCTGGATTAAAATGTATATCGGCAAATACAGAAAAATAAATTTATAGTATATGAAAAAAACCGGTTAATGGAAAGAAAACAAATATTTTGTACTTGTTCACAACACTCAATATAGCCTGAACCCAAAGTTAGTCTAAAATTATTATTGTTTAAAAGTTAATAATGAAATCTATTTTAAAATTGTGGAAGAAAAGAAAGCGTATACCTTATTATTTCAAAATGGTAACTGAAGATATCTGTTTTCAGTTTTTGAGACAACAATTAATTTGTCGTCTAAGTAAAATAATAAAAACAAATTGAATTTAATATTCTGTAATAATGTTTTCGTAATTAAAACGGAAACAAAGCTGTTTTTAAAAAAATAATATGATGCAAAAGTAACTGTTTTGGAGTCCTTAGATTAACTTTTTGTTTTACAATTCTGGCTTAAAAATTAAATTCAATGAGCAACATCTAGTAAAATGTTTAGTCTTTGGTATTCTTAAATAAATGCTTTTAAACTTATTGGGTTATCTACTTAAAAATTAAAATCCTTTCCAGACATATACGTGTACAATTATTTTCACTATCTTTCTCTAATTAACATAGGTCTATATGTAAAACATGTACCAGGTTTCTACAAGAATATCCTTTATGTTAAAGCACAAACTCAACGTAAATTAATTAAATTGTTTGAAATGTTGAAGCATTTTAATGTTTAAAAACGTCGATTTATTATTATTTCCTACAATAAATCGAAGTTTGGTTACGATAATTAATTGAAATTACCATTTAATAGACGAAATATTGTTTATAGAAATAGTGTTCATTTTTTTAACATAAGTTCCATTTTCAGTAAATAATAATAACAAGTGATATTAAATAATGACTTCAAAAATAGCATTGAATTATGAGCTTATGTTTTCATAAAAGCAATGCAATATTTGTACAAGCTAAATTAAGAAACGTCTGATGTAAAACAGAAATATTTATAACATTTGGCACGAGAGGTACAAACTTTGTCTTAAACTAAAGGTTTAAATACTGAGAGATATAACGAGACGATTTCCCGCAAAGCTCCTTTTAATTAAAAACAAGGTCACTAACAAAACCTAGATTAAATGAAACGTACTTTTTTGTCAATACACATACAATATGGGTACTTAAATATTGATGGCATACTATCTACCTCTTGGCTAGTTTTTGTCTTTTTGTCATTCTTGCAGAAGTTGTTTTTGTGGTATCCTTTACTTTGTATATATGTTCTACAAAACACGTTGATAAGCTTTTTACTTTTGAATTAATTGTTTAAAGTCTTATAATTTCTTTTTGTCATCAATTAATATTAGTCGATTTGTTTGAGTTACTATATTGGGCCAGTTTTAGAAGATATTAGTACTTAAAAAATAACGTTTTTAAACAATATGAAGAAAAATAAACTTAGACATTACAAAATTAAGTATCTAAGAAATATTAGTCATCCATAAGTATATTTAAGAAAATAAATATTTTTAAAAATGAATAATGCATCTGAACCAAAAGTAAAGTAAAATTAAAAACGATTAAGTTGTTTTCGCCCTAAAACGGTTTTTGAATGAAGTTTTAAAATTAAACTAAACTGTTAAACCTATAAAATAATATATCAAATTTGATTTAAGTTGGATTATTTTTCCAAGTTTTGGCAAGTTTTTTTAGTGTGTTGCACTTTGTTGATTTAATTGTTGAAAATTGTTTGCCATAAAGCTATAAATAAGAAATCACATTTGTATTGTTCCAATGTGTATAATCTCTGCAATTATAACCACTAGCAGTTTTAAAACCAAATAAAATATAATTAAAGTTTCTCTTACACTCGTACATAAATAGCTCCCATTCTAAAATACAAATCCCTTTGCAGCAGTAAACGACTAAATTTAAATCTGAACATTCTTTTATCTCCGTACATATTAGCTAGATATATTCAAATCAAATTAAACTCTGGCCCTTTTTGTATGCAAATCGTCCGTATATTTTATTAGCAAGCTTGTGTTTCTCTTAATACTCAGGCTGCATTGTTTAACTAAAGACAAGACAATTTATAAAGAGATTTATCCCTCAAGTGAAAGTTTCAATAGGGAAATGGGGAAGGAATGGAACGAGAGCGGAGTTGGTTAATGTTTTGCGCCAGTGAATTACAACCACTAGCAATCACTCTTGTCTCCTTTTAATTGCCAATACTCGGTCGTCGAGTAATCTTCAACCCTCTTTGCGCATTTTGTTGGAATCTCTATCAATTTACAACACAATCATATAATTAATGCCCTTAATTGATTTGTAAGTTGATCAAACGGTCGCCATCGGGTTTATTAGAGTTGCAACCTCAGGCGGAAAACGGAGAAGAAATAATTATTTTGTGGTTCATACTAAAGTTAAAACCAAGTGGTGCTCTAAATGTATTATGTCTTGATTTTCAAAACAACAAACGCATACTTTAAGTTTTGTTTTATGAATTGTGATGTCATTTAAATGCACATTTTTATAAACTTTTCACATTAGAAGCACATAAGGTTAAATGAAATAAAAATCAGTAATTTATCTAAAAGACACGTAAATTTTCACTCATTTACATTGACTAAGTCATTCAATTATTTATAATAGAAAGGTATTCACAATTATAGTAGTATTATGAATTTTTTAATTTTTATTACAAAAACCAATTTAAGATTACATTTTTGAATTTTGTGTCCTAAAATACCTTGTCTCCTGCATTAAAACTATATTTGAAGAAAAAGGCTAAATATTAGACTTGAATAAACTATAAACCTATAGGCTAATATTTAAATTACTAATAGACTGTCAATGCAAACACAATAACTCTCTTTGCTGGTTTGGTTTGAACACAAGTTTGTAAAAAACTATAAGAAAACCACGTTGTTATAATTTCAATTTTGTTTACACCACAATTGAAAACACCACAATTGACTGACATTTTTTTTATAAAAAAAGTGCGTAGATAATTATAGTACGTTCAGCGAGAGTTTGCAGTAAATCGCTGGGTTCTGTGGCCATTTTGAAGCTTTAAATTTAGACTTTGAAAGAGTTTTTTTTAGTTAAATTTTAAATTTATACACATGTGACTTAATAAAACATTTATTAAGAGGTTTTAATTGTCCATGTCTTTCCCTGTCATCCGTCATAGGTAGCGATTTACTGCAAACACTCGCTGAACGTACTATAGTAATATCCATCCATTGTTTATTATGTTCTAATATGAACTAATTAAAAACAGTTGTATATTCATTATTACTTCATTTTTAATACAATGTTAGAGTGCACACTATATTATTATAAAAATACTTGTTTTAAGTTAGTTAATAATGTACCGCTTTAAAAAAAAAATCTAATGTTAGATTATGTTTTTTCGCTAGCATTGGATTGACATCTACTAAACTTCTAAAATATTCCAGTAAATAATAATAATAAAAAAGTAAGTAATAAGAATCACATAATAAATACAAAGTCACTTAATATATGAGCTTACTAGAATATATATAATACATCTATATATATAAAAGCAAAATACCACTCACTCTCTGACCCACTCATCACGATTTCTCAAAAACTACCGAACGGATTGAAATGAAATTTGGTATGTAGTAGCTTCCTCTAGAGTCGTAGGTGCTCACTAACAAAGGGTATGCAAAATTTCGAAATTTTCGGAGGGGTTTAGGGGGATCAAAGTTACTAAAATCATAATTCCAGATCTTTTATTGTTATGACAATAGTGCTTTAATTATTTAAGATCAATATATATAAAAGCCAAATACCACTCACTGTCTGAACACTTAAAAAGAATACAATCAAGTTAAAAAGACTGAAAATGCCAACCCCCACGGGCAACGCCGTACGGGTCTACTAGTAATGTATATACTGTACTTAATATATGAGCCTACTTGGACTTGATGAAATAACGAAACAATTGTTGTCTTAACTGTAAAAAAGAATATGCACAACATGAGATACTTCAATTACCAATCTATTTAATTAAACGCTTTCAGATGTTACTGAAATAACATCAATTATTTCATTCCACAATTAATCTCAGTTAAAGAAATATCTGTGTTATTCAATACAAGTTTGTACCAACTTAAAAAGAACGTAACAACATTTAGATTTTTTTTTTGGATCCATTTCATTATTTAATTAAATAGCTATATACATATTTCTGGTTTACATTTTTGTCCGATTTAAAAAAACAAAACAAACAAATATTAAAGTGTGTTTTAAAATCAACGTAGCTATCGCCGTATTATAATTTTTGGTGGAAGAATGATCGCTGTCCCAAAGCGAAATGCTCGGTTGCCGTTCATCAAGCTGACAACGCCTAGCTCGTCCAACAGAATTATTGACATATATCATATGCAAGTCAAACTCACCACAGTAATTTGTATTGCACAATTGATGATGATATTTAATGAGTATGAATTAAAATCATGAATTCGAATAAAGCACGAATACAACCGAATACAAGTTTAATAATAGTTAACGTTATCAATGTTGCAATATTAAAGTATTTTTTGACAATCGAATACCTCAATCATCTAGTATTTTAATATCATACTATGTTGTAATGATGTTTACTAACAACGAGATATGGACAGTTTTTAAAATCATGCTGTTCTTTGTTTCTCTGTTTTAATTGTACTTCATTTGTTTGTAGTTATAAAATAATGTTTGAAGTGCCCTATCAAATAATTATTAATTGAAAATTAAGTTAGCAACTGACGCACATTTTAAAATAACATAAACATAACGTAGCAGTTGTAAACATAACCATATTAATTTTGATGATACTTCTTTTAAACGTTTTCCTACACCAAATCTTAAAATATCCTTGTGTTGCAATATTTGTATTCATTTCGTAATAAATTTGTTACTTTTAATTCCAATATATAATTTATTTAATTTGTTGTTTATGTTTAGAGTTTATTAAAGACCAACAGTTGCCTAATCATATTGGACTTAAAAATACAATCCTAATGAATAGATGGTTTTACGAAATCAATGAAGAGTTTATATTTTTTATTTTGAGTATTTACTCAATAATTTACTCTATCAAACATTACTTCAGTTATTGAAAAAAAGAAAGAAATTGTAATACCTGTGCAATGTCTGGTAGTAAAGAATTTGACATGTCGTGCGTAAAATAAAATCGGCTTGATTTATATCCTTATATATAATTCTGTAAGCGAAATTTTAGATTCAAAATTGTGGGAATTTGGTAAATCGGAGGATGATGGGAGAGGTATTAAATTAAAGGTATCGATTTAAGGAACGAGGGAAAAATAAAATTTTTTTTTTAAATTAAAAACTAAGGGGTTTTTGAGGTCCCCGAAAAACGAAAAATCCCCATAAGAAATACATGAGAATTTAAAAACGTCTGCTTTGTTTACATTAAAACATTTGGTATTAAATAAATAAATTAAAAATATGAAACAGCTGTTCTGTAAAATAATATGACAGTTAATGTAAATTATATTTCTAATTAAATCAACTACTTATTAACCTATAAAAGATACACGTTGACACACACGAAGAAGAAAAACCTTATAAGTGTGATTTTTAGAAGGTTGTATGGCTGTTCTATTAACTTTTCATACATTTATACAAATATTATAAAGAGGAAAAGTTTGTTTATTTGTTTGTTTGTTTGTATGTAGGGAGTAATCTTTGGCACTACTGAACCGATTGAAAAAAATAGTTTTACTAATAAGAAGCTACACTTTCCCTGAGAAACAGGTAAACCTTTATTTAAATATTTGTAAATTTAGTCGGAAAAAATTCTTAGGTTAGGCCTACAATGATAAACCAACACATGTATTTACATTTATTACCATAGCAACCAATTGAATAAAATAACAGATAATATATCAGCTGTTTGTTCCAGTTTTTCCATTAACAGCTGATTTTAAAATTTGAAGCAATAATTTTTGTATTTCTAGCTTTTAGGTTAGGGTTTTAAAGTGTACACCTGAGCCTTGCTGGTTCTTTTAACCATTATTATAACTGCTGTTATCAAATATACAAAATAATTTGATTTGAGCATTCATCATTATTTATCATCTTAGTCTTCAGGTTATTATTAAACTTACAACTTTATTATAAATAAAACATAACATTTGTTTTTAAAAGGTTCCATTGGGGGGTTGGCGTGCGGAGCACGCAGGGGTCTCCCCTAGTTCATTATATAATTAATTAACCAAATACTTTGCAATACTATGTCATATTAAGCTCTCGCACAAAGTTACTCTTCCAACTCACACCTTTCCCAGATTAACCATTAAACGGTGATATATATGTGTGACAAAATAGAACCATCGAGAAATGATTTGAACATTAATCCAGGCTTATAGCTAAACAATATTTTCTATTTCAGTTTCATTAATCATTAGTCACAATGGCAATTAAACATGACTTTGTGTTATTGTCGATGCAGGGCAGATTGTTTTGCGTGATAGCCGGATGACATGTTCACATGTGCCGCTTGCTATGGTTCCATAACTGAAAATGTATTGTTTGTAATAGAAAATATAAACTTTATTTTT
>JAGFPH010003133.1:31527-99076 GCA_018207615.1 Philaenus spumarius | reverse complement strand
CTATGGCCCTAGAGGAAGCTACATACCAAATTTCATTCCAATCCGTTAGGTAGTTTTGAAGAAGTCATTTTTTAACAACTTTGATCCCCCAAACCCCCCTAAAATAAAAAAAAATTTTAAACCCTTTCTTAGTGAGCACCTATGGCCCTAGAGGAAGCTACATACCAAATTTCATTCCAATCCGTTCGGTAGTTTTTGAGAAATCGTGATGAGTGAGTCAGTGGGTTTTCGCTTTTATATATTATATAGATTGTATGTTAATTACTATGGCGTAGAACTGTATTACTTCCGATTAAGTTGTAAACTACAACATTTTAATAATGTACATCAAATAATGTGAATACGGATATTTGAAGACTAAAATGCTTAAAGTTTAAGTGTTTAAGAAACTTTTGCAGTTCTAGGAATGAAATTCTTCGTTGTGAAATACCGTTACTTGTGTCCTACACCATGTATTACTCTGCTAATAGTGTTTTCTTTGTTTTAGAGGGATGTTTGTATATGGGTATTGTGGAAGAGACGGTTGTTAGGAGGGTGGGTGACTAAGATATATGACCCGCGTGTATTGGATTTCACTAGAGTCAATTAAAGTGTCCGTAGGTCTGTGTCAAGTATAAGAAACTGTTTAGAAGTATTATTCTACAAAAATGTCAAAGTACTATCCAAACCAAAAACATCAGATAAAAAATAAATATAAATTATTTTATTCGCATTGTAAAATTACTAATTGCTACTTTAAATATAGCTATTCTGCTAATGAAATTTGGGATGCCATTTTAAGTTGATCTAAGTATAGCAACTTTATTAAAATTATTTATATGGCCAAGACTGCAGCATTCCACGACATATGTTCACATCAGATAATCAATTACCTTTTCTTTGGTCGACACCTCACTAAAAAAAACCCCGTGAAGCTTATTTATTTCAATAAGGAAACGTGGGCAGTAGAAGATTGCGCTTTTTATATCTTTCGCTATTACTTCGCAGGGTGGGCAATCTGGCGAAGTGTTTGGCTTAAACTTAAGAACATAGGTTGCTCAACATTGAAGAAATGAATATAGACGATGGGGCCGTCTGCCTTTCTTAGTTTGTGTCCATCGGATTTGCCACTGTTCCTCATGTCTCTCGCTTATATTTTTTGGCGTTCGTTTTAACTTGGCTGCCAGGTTGGTGAAGCCTCTGTCGTTAATTCCCAAGAACCTCAATATTCATCATTCATTGCCGTTTGTAACGTGCAGGACACTTTAAAGGCAAAGAGACAATGCACTAACACTATTTTCATTCTGTAGGCATTAAACCGTAGTACGTCCCCGGTACAAGTTGGGGGTCCTTAAATCATAACTGATCTATTAACCAAGTCTAGTAGAATGTTTCGATGTCGGTGATGAAAAGCATCGTTCACTTTGGAAGCTTCATACAGAAGGCGTTCTTTGAAGTTTGGTCTGGCATTTATTTACCATGTCTGTGTGTTTGATAAAAGGTTATGTTGTGGTTACCAACTCTAAAGGTCATGTAGCTAAGACCGTCTTATGCTCTGTAAGTTGGATGGCTATCAACGATACAGTAGTGGATATTTTCTGGTTATATGTTGTAACTCCTCCCAAATGATGAGGTTTCTTCAACAACTACTACTGCATTGTCAGTAATTTTTAGTTTAAAAGTCCCGTTATACATGATGTTCCATAACAACAGTTCTAGTACCAAACTCAATTAGTTAATGACGCCATCTGTAATCGTGTACTCTCCAATGCCTGCGAATAGCTTGCATTTCAGCACATGTATATTGCAAAGTTGTCCATAATTACTGCACGAAATAAAATGCATTCCCGACTTACCACATTTTTTTTTCATTTTTATACAATTTTAATCTACAACATGGAGTCAAAGTTTGGAAACGGTTTAATATTGCGTATGTAAAGCAAATTTGAAGGTAGATGTGATTGAGGAACCTAATCTACGTAAAAATACTATCTTATTAAGATTTCAAAAAAGGTATCCGCCATCTTGGATCCGCCATTTTTAATGTAACTTTGTTTTTTTAAACGGGAAGGTGGTCATGTAATACATCATTTCGATGTAGAAAATCAACGGTGAAATTGTCACATCCGTAGGCCCTAACTTTAATCGTATAAAAATAGCTGCCAAAAAACAACCAAATCATATTTTGTGATTTTGCGCCATTTTGTTGTACTATTTTTGTTTTGTATATTTATTATTCTTTTTGGATTTAGAATTGAATAAGCTTTCAAACGATATTCCACACAACAATATTTGGGAGGATTTAACATTTTTGAGTTACAACCATTTTGATTTTTTCAAAATTGATTTCTAGTGGTTCAACCAAATATCATTGTGTGGCATATCATTTGAAAAGTTATTTAATATTAAACGAGAAAAGAATAATAATTAATATTTTTAAAAAAATAATAGTGCAATAAAATGGGGCAAAATTGAAAACACGATTTCGTTGTTTTTTGGCCGCCATTTTTAATCGGTTAAAGATATGAATGCAAATTTCACCGTTGGGTTTCTCTTGAAATTCTACATGGAAATGAAGTATCAGATGACCACCTTCCTATTTAAAAAAACAAAGTTACATTCAAAATGGCGAATATAAGATGGCGGATAATTCTTTTGAAATCTTAATACAATTTTATTTTTACATAGAGTAGGTTTCTCAATCACATCTACCTTAAAACTGTTCTTTATATATACTTATTAAACCGTTTCCAGACTTTTTATGTAAACTGTATATTAAGTACAAAAAGAAAAGAAGAAAAACTCAATACAATTGTTTAAAAATCTGAATAAATAACATTTTTGTGAAGAATCCAGTATCGTTCTTTTTATTAAAAATAACCATACATTTATTTGATAACCTATTTTTTTATTGTTTGAGGGATGGTTATTATAACCTACTAAGTTGATTTTCCTCAAAACACTAGACAATTTTAAATTATATTAAGTAAATCTACTAGGAAAGCATTAAAACTGCAGAATATAGGCAACACTCACAAATCAAAATACATCAATTCTTACAAAAACTTTAATTTAAGACGTGTCTTAAAATTCAATATCCTATATAACTGTTAAGTTTTATATTTTGTTCATGTAGCATTACTAGGTTTGAGCAAAACTATTGCGCATGTTAAAAGTCCGACGGGCTTAATTGTAATCATTTTTCACTATTATATAATATGTATTTATTATTAACACTCTACATTTAAAGATCCTATTCGGAGTTAACAATAATCACCTATAAGGAAAATGAAATGCAAATGAGAAATTTTGAAATTAACTAACCTTAAAGTCACGTGATTAAGTGTCAGAAGCAGACTGGTTAGGTATGATCTGACATTAGATATGGAATATCTGGAAGGGTTTATAACATCTACCAGTAATTTAAGCATGGTAATTTCAGTGATTGCCTTCATATTATTTATCTAGCATATGGTTGGCTTTCGCAATGTAATCACTGCATCTACACAATTATATATATATATATATATATTAATGTTTAAGTAAGTTTAATATGAAATATATTATTAAAACTATGTTTCATAAGACTAATTACCACTAAAAATATTTACTGAATAATTAATCTTAATGCTACCTACTACATGAACCATACTACTATATTGTAATGAATTAATATTAGTACATCTTTATAGAATAATACTGTTTGTGTACACGTGTAGTTATTAACATTAGCGTTTATTTATCTACTTATTATTAGTTTAAAAATATTTTTCCAAATGAGACTGCATTTAATAACACTTTAAAATCAGAGAGACCAACCTAATTTATTATTGATTTATTTGTATTGATTGGATTGTTATAAAAAGCTTATAAATAAAAATGTAGTTGGGGTTAATATTGTTGTAATTTAATTGTTTAAAGAGTTGTTTATTTATGTCTATACAATAATAATTGAAACATAAAAAAATTCAAATCTCTTTTAACCGTATGCAACGACAATAGTTGACGAAACTGAGAAAGTACTGTACTAAGTATATAATAATTTCGATAGATTAAAGAACAAAATTGCTGCGATCAATAAAAATAATTAATTGTTATATTTTTCGTCTTATCGATTCTTTTATTGTATGCTAATTTTAATATTTTTGGTTAAATTTATTTTGGATCACAATGAAAACAATATTTTGAATGTATTAGTCTTTCTTTACTAAAAAAATCCCCATTTAATTTAAATTGCACCCCCATGTATCTTAAACATTAAGCAATAGAACACAAGCTATTATACAAATTATATCTGCTAGGATCCATGACATAAGTTTTAGTACAATTTTCTGCCAATCCTAACGTAACACTTTCACTTAAGTTTGTCGACGCGTTTCGGAGTTCCTTAATTATCGAGACCTATTTCAGTACCATAGGAACAGTACTGAAATAGGTCTCGATAATGGAGGAACTCCGAAACGCATCGACGTAAACTTAAGTGAAAGTGATACGTTAGGATTGGCAAAAATTTTTACTAAAACTTATTAATAGAACACAAAATTCACACATAAAAAATAAACCATAACCCTTATATTTTAATTAGATGATTTGTTAAATTAAACAAAATAATACAATATTAATAAATTAACTATCTACCTCGTATTATAAATAAACTGTCAAACCATTTCAGATAACCTATATAATAATATGATTGTACAATGAAATTAAAAATAAATCAAAGTACTATCACTGACATAGCTTACATTTCAGTCAACAAAACTCCTCACTAAATAGCCCAGGGGATAGTGAGTGTATGTTTCAAAGCTAGACTAACGCCTTCCTAAGTACATTTGGAACAGCCTTTTAAGATCCCTAAATCGACTCCTGGTGAAATGGAATACACGTTGGTCATATATCTTTAGTCACCCTCTCAACTAAGTCACTGCCACTACACCCTTGTATACAAACCCCCTTCTGTTAAACAAAGACACCGTCCTTAAGACATTTGTAAACATTTCATAATAGCCAAGTAAACTATAGTTTTTGCGAAATAAGTGCATTCAACGAATATCAAGTTTTCTTTAGTATTTAATTATTGAAACTAAAAGTTTTTAGCTTAATGTATGCGAGACAAGACAATACTATGAAAATAATTTTTACTAGAATGGATGCAGAATTTTTGTTTTTCTATATATCTATATAATATAAAAGCGAAATACCACTCACTCACTCATCACGATTTCTCCAAAACTACCGAACGGATTGAAATGAAATTTGGTATGTAGCTTCTTCTAGGGCCATAGGTGCTCACTAAGAAACTGTTTGAAAAATTCGAAGTTTATTGGGGGGGGTTGGGGGGAACAAAGTTATTAAAAAACTATTTCTTCAAAACTACCGAACGTATTGGAATGAAATTTGGTATTTAGCTTCCTCTAGGGCCATAGTTACTAAAATCATAATTTCAGATATTTTATTATTATGTATAATAGCGCTTTTATTATTTAAGATCTATATATATAAAAGCCAAATGCCACTCACTGACTGAACACTTAAAAAGAATACAATTACGTTAAAAAGACTGAAAATACCAACCACCACGGGCAAAGCCGTACGGGTGAGCTAGTTGTAATATATTTTTATTAACTTAACGAAGGCTGTGTTGTATATTTGAACAAATATTTATATGAGAATAATATGAACCAATCATCGAATTATTACAGAATTTTGAAATTGAAAAAAAAATTATATTATATTCTTTGTTGTAATATTATTAAAAACTTGAAGAAACTTGGACTGATAATGTCAAAAAATTTGGTATATGATTATTATGTAGATTCATAAAAGTATTTCAAGTAATTATTTATTGGTGGTTAAATATATAGTAGTATGGTCTAATTTCTTTATTGATCAAATAAAATTTCAGAATTTTAAGCCTAATATGAGAAATAAATTAAAGCTTAAAGGAATTTTAACGTTTAAAAACATTAGCACTAGTGCAGAAAATTAATATGAATCATTTTACCGAAAAAATCTAAATAAATGATATAACAAATAATCACAAAAAGAATAAAACATGGTTTAGAATCTATAACCATTGCCTAACAACCTTGTTTTTTGTATTCGCACTATATATATTATTATATTGTAAACAGGCGTATTCCAATTATATATTTTACCTTAAGTATCACCTAATTTTAGTTGATTAGGAACAAATTGGATCATAATTTGTTAGGCTTAGCCTGGACCATTGTGAAAGAGTGTTGGGATATTTTAAACTATATTTGTTTAAATATGTTAAATAAATATATTTTAAATTTACAATTCAATTTATGTGAAATAAAAGTGACTTGTTGTTATTTAAAAATAATTTTATTTTTTTATCCACAGTATAATTCCTTTAGTTTAGATATATACCTACATAATAGCAGTATTTAAACCGAATTATAGTACAGTTTCAAAAAAATTACGAATACCTATAAAGGGCTATTTTCGTATATAAATATAAAATGAAAAGGTATTGTATGTATTCGTTTGCAGGTTTACCTTAAATTTCTAATAGTGAATATTGTTTATACTAATCACACATTACACTCCAGATTTGTTATGTAGTTAATATTGTTACAAGATTTCATTAAGGATTGTGTTTGTTTAAAGAAGTTAGGAACAACAAATTTATACCCTAATCAGTACAACTGAATATACAAAAATGAATTACATATTTTTGTTGTTTAAAGTAGTGAATCTTATAATATTTGACATTATAAGACATAATCCAAATTTTACAAATCTATTCATTTTGTACAAAATTCCATTCTTAACTATTTTTTACAAGAATCGCTAATTTGAAAATACTTTAGGATTAATAAATACAAAATATACTTTATGTGCGAGCCAAATTTTATCTTTCTTATTTCGTTTATGTATCCTATTTAGCCTCTAGAATTGTTTAACATTTTAAATTAATTAATTATTTACAACAAAAACTAAGTTTAATTTATTTATATTTTTTCTTTACATTATATTTAATAATTTATACATTTTATAAAAAATAATTTTTGTTTGGACTGAAAAGTTTTTAGATCAATTAAATTTATTCATTATTTTTAACTAAATTATTTTCAATTCCAAATTTTGTTATCCTTATTAGTAGTAGACATTTTCTTTGCTTACGAGTAAAATTTTATTTTCTGTGAATAGAATGTAAATATAATTAAAATTCTGCATTTTAGTTTTAAATGAACGTCATGTATAAATAAGGGAAGCGTATTGTAAGGCAGACGCTTTTAATGTATTGTGTGTATCATCGAGATATTTTCTATACAAATTGCCGTGAGGTTTGAAGTAATGAATTTCCTGCCATATTCAGTAATCGTAAAAAAAGAAATAAAATCCTATCCCAGTGTAGGGTTTTGTCAATGCCATTGTTATAAATATCACAAATTGTAAAGCGGCATGAACATAACAGCTGCTCGCGATGTGCCGCAGACAGTCCCGCTGTTGAGAAGAAAGACAATGAAATCTGTACCTTATTTGCTCCAGGCTTCCATCTTTTAAGGTTGAATTCGTTTTATAATTATTTATAAAAAAAAGGTGTTGAAACCTTTTTTCTGTATTCTTATCATTTTAATGAACTAAAATTCAAACACGCTTATCTTGTTTTGTAGAAAAAGAGGCTCATAAAATTATTGTTAGGCCTAGTAGAGTAAAAATTATCAGAATGCTATCAGTTGGATTTTAAAACAAGAAAAACCAAGTAGAGCTTTCAGTTCTTACTTTGTACAAGCAAAGCTTGTATCAGAATGTATACTATATTATTTATATTTATATCACAATGTTTATTAAACAAAAAACTTATTGTTGTGAAATAACATCAAAAAATTAATTAAACGAATTAATATATACAGTATTACAATACATACATAATGTAGTAACTAACTTTAACAATTTATTTTGCCTGGGTTGGTATCCATAAACGGAATTTTTACATAATTCTCCTGTAAATTATTTTTAATCCTTCACATTCAAATAATGTTTTTTATCTTTATTTTAGGTACGGACATAAACACGGCTAACTAATTTGAAATAATGGTGCCTTTAGACAAATATTAGGGTTTTCTATACATCTTATTTACTTCGGTGGAAACCTGGGTGCATTGTATTGCTATGACGCGATTGTATGATGTAACTAACTGATTTGCTATCCATCTTATAAACCGTTTTTAACCTTCTTATAAGATTTGATTATGATATTATATTCAGGATTCTCTATGAACTGTTGAATACTATTCTTAGATAGAAAGGGGATTACTTCCCTCTAAATTTAATAACCAAAATGACTTTTCGCAACAATACGCCAATCTTGTGAAGCTTTTTATTTATTGTGCCATTGCCACGTGTATTTTGTCTAAATTTAAGTTCGTGAACTGTTTTTAAATTATGAATAAAGATAATCTCACTACTTAGAAAAATAAAGGTGTTTTTTAATTCGCTTATATTGTATAAGTATTTAAAATTATTCAGATCGTAATATTACTGTTGATTTTTTAGCTATTATAGTGTGCCTAGTATTGTTTAAATTATAGTTTGTAATGATATTGTACCTTTATTGGCATTCTACGAGTATGTACGAAATCTTTTAAAGCTTCAATTCTTTAATGTATCTTTAAGGTGATAAAAACAAATTAATATTTAAGGTTTTCTACAAAATAGAATAGATAAAACAAAGTGATGTATTAAATATATTGCTTTATTTATTTTCATGAACTTAACTGGCATAAAGAAAACAAGTTAAAATTTAAATATATACATGTTAAAATAATAATATTTTTACAGGATTAAAGCTCTGAGAAAAAATACAATAGCATTACCAAACTAAAATTTAAAATCGATACTTAAAAAAATCACTATAATGTTCAAATTGTAATGAGTTTTTATAAATAATACTGTATTATAAATGATAATTATGCATTTAGTCGTAAAGCCGGGTATTACCATAATGGAATACATTAAATTTTATTTATCGGTATATTCATTTTAAACTATACAATAAACGTAAAATTGTTCTTTTATTTGCGTTAAATGCATCCAGTGTTGATAATTGCTTCAGATAAGAAAGTCTAAGGAGTATGGAAGTCGCCCGTTGAATTGAAGTTAATTAACTTTTGCCACATTCCTTGCCCTTGTGGAATTTTCAAATCAGTTGTAGCTTTTAGCATTTATGCTATCTTTGTGAAAAATCGTGTAATACAAAATTAATTGTTTGAGCCTATCTAACCATTAATCACTTGATATTAGTATAGTAGTCAGTGAGTTTGTTTTGCGTATCAAAAAACAGTCTGATATATATATACATCCGTTCTACTCTCACTTTAAAGAACATACCCAGAGTTTGAAGAGGTACTACGGGGACTGTCGAGTGGGCAACTACAAAAAACAAGCGGCAAGTTTATAATATTTGAACTGTCTGATTCTACTCAGTCCTTACAGATAGGTAATTTGTAGTTAATGAACAACGATTCAGACCTTTTTCTTTTGAAAAAAGCGAATTATGTTAGCTCAAAAAATTCGATTTAAGAGTTGAAAAAGTCAATCATAACTTTGCTCCTTTCTGAACTGCAACCCACCTGCTTTTTCATGATCTATAAAGCTTAAAACAACTACACATATAGTATCGGATATTTTTTTGGGTGGGGGGGCATTTGTATTAAGAACTTATACTTACAAATTTAGCGATCCCAAAGCTTTTTAGGTCCGGTAACAACAAATCAAAAACACATGTTACAACCCTCACAAACTGATCGGGATATCGTCTACATGATCCATATAACTAGTACAACAATATATCAGATGTTATATCCATCAGACAGTTTGGAGCATTCCTTTTCCACCAATTGAATGCCACCAATTGAATTCCACCAAGAAGGAGACATTTTGAATGCATTCATAAAAGAAGAGGAGTGTGTCTAAGTAATATTACAAGAGTTTCGCATACATGTGAGTTTTCATTTGTCGAGTTTAGGCTTATTAGCAACACAATTAGGATGTCCCGCTTAATTCTGATTTAGTTAAAACCATGCCAGAATCCAATTCCTTTAGTTTTAGCTATTGAAATGTGCATGTCATACTCAGATTTATTCCACAAAAGTACAAGACCGAATATAGCGGCGTTTAAAATGTAAAAGTGCAACAAAAAACTTTTAAGTTTCATTTTGGATTTGCGTATAAGTGTATGCATCTTGCTGTGGTAAGTTCATTCTTTCAAATCCTTTTATCACAAAAAACAAAGTATAGACAAATTAGAGATATTTAAATGATTTGTGAACAAATATTATTCAAACTTATTTCTACAAACAGCATTAATAATAAGTGTTGTTTTCAATTACTATGGGATGAGACAAAGGAGATCTGGGTGTTGAGATTAAGTGACTAGGGACGTCATTCAGGAATATAACCTCCATCATTCATGCGCCGGAAACAACAATACTATTAATCAAGAAGTGGTTCCGTCCCAAGAGATGACGAGGACACCGAGCTTAAATTAACTCATTGTTCTAAGACGATATATTTATTAAGGCGACAATTTATTTACAAAATTAAATTTGCTTTTATTTATCAACGATATATATTATTTGTTTATTTAAGATTATTGTGTTAACTTATATTATTACTATTAAAAAAAAATCACAAATTTTAAATTACGTTCATAACCGGTTAAACATTCTTTAAACTAGTTTACAATACTTTCATATAATAATAGCTATTTATATTCCGATCTAGTATGTTGTGTTTTAGTTAGGATTGGTTGTATAAGTATTGTTGATTACAGAAAAGGTTTACAGTGTAATTTTATAGAAAAATATATTAAAACAGTCTCTTTAAATTATTGAATGCGAAATAAATGTTTACACAAAGAGTATAAAATTTAAAACAAATACATAATATACTATACAAAAATATGCAAATTGTATGTTTTTTTATAATTCTTGCTTCAGAAATTATTTATAGACTAGTAAACGCTTGTTAATAAACATAATTTAATAGAAACGCACTCTCTTCTCTTAAATATATATTTATTTTATATACTTACGTTTACAGCTTCGGGTAATCAGTTTACAATGCTTTGTGCATCCTCTTCCTAATAAATTATTAAGACTGAACGAAGGGGCGCAACATTAGGGAAGTTCCAGGGAAACTTCGGTTCATCTTCATAAAGGAACAATTGGCTTATTTATGAGATAAACTGGAATAATAAAAAACACCCAGCAGAAGTAAAGAGTAAACAAGAATTGATTACCCGCACAGATATACAATTTTCCATTACTTGCGAAGTCACAAGTCATTTTCTTTATTACAATAGCAATTAAGCACTTTATACCGAAGTGTTAAAGCATATGCATTTTTGTATCCACAGAATATAAAGTAAACCGTAAAGTATCTAATATTGTTCATACTATTTATTATATTCTGTAATTTTCTAAAATAAGTTATTACAAAAAAAGTATGAATATAATGAAATAAAAATGAAACTTTTAAATACTATCAAAGGAAAATTGTAAAACATATCTAAACGATTTAATAATAGTAATACACATTTTTTAAGAAAAGGTGGAAATTCGATGAATTTAAAATGTTGATATTTTTATTTATAGTATAGTATAGAAACATTGATACTATATTATACTATATTCATTGTATAACAAACCATAATATTTATTAATTTGATTTCATTTCACGATCATTATTGTAAACTATTTACTTTATGTACTATACTGTATACTAAATATTCTATGAGCATGTGTTAAAAAATAAGCTATTTTTACATTTGCGTTTTAATATTGAATGCATTTTTATCTTCTCCTACCTATATTGGTAGTTAGCTATACTTATAGGCTGGTTAAAAATTCATCGCGTATCATGTACACCCACCGTGTAGTTTTTGTTCATGTTTGAAATTTTATATTATGTGCGTGTGTTAATCTTAATGTATTGACGAACACTCACGGGTAAATATTCTGAAGATGGAACATAGTTTCCGAAACGTCTAGCTTTATTAAGTTACATTAAGTCACAATACGGACGTCAGTACCATAATTGTATTATAAAATCATGTATGTGGCAAATACACCGTAATTTTGATGTTTACACGTGAAAGACTGTTGAAACTAAAGAAATTATCAGAATTTTTTCAAAGAATGTGATAGTAATTTTATAATAATAAGAATGTCCGTACTTTGTGCTGCATATATACCTGTTTAATTAGTTAGGTTAAAAAATGTCACTTACTCATGCTATTTAGATTGTTTATTATTTTAAGAGTTATGGAACTAATTATAGATCAATACAAATGGAAAGTATTACTTATTGAGCATTTTTTAAACTATTATCGCGAGCACGGAATAAGGCGGGTGAGATTTTTTGCGCTCTTTCAGATCGTGCAAGCTAAGAAACCTAGTATCTTACCAGACCAAATAGTTTTGTCGAAACGTTAACCTGCTATGCTCTCCTTAGCCGTAGGTGACTTATGGGTTGAGTTATCTTCAATGGAAAAAATACAGCCTTTTTGAAGAAAGATGTAGGGCTCTACACATCTCATTTTCTATCATTTAACTGTACACATTAAAACAGTAAAATACAAAATTTTGTTCAAGAATCGTCTGCATAAAATTTTTAGTAAGCGAGGGTTTTTTTATTTTTCAAGTAGCGTGTTACTTTACCGGAAAAGTTGTACATTTTATTAAATCACACGTACTAAAACTGTTATTTTAAATTTGTTTGTCTCCGAAGCACCGTTTTGGTTTTTAAAGTGGTTGATTAACGACAGTAAAATTGCACGCGAAATAAAAGGACCTGCCCACAAACGCTTCGTTGTACCCATCACGCTGTTTATTTATTCTGGATTCACGTTTTTATGCATTAGTTTTTATAATCAAATGTATTTTAGTATTGGTTATGTATTACGTTTGTAAACCTTTTCGTTAAATTATAAAAGTTGTGTAAATCCAATTTTAAAGTGAAAGAAAACAAAAACTGAAAGAGCAGAGCATCTCGTAGTATTTTGTTATTACTGTATTGTATAATTTGAAATAATAATTAGCTACTGATACATAAATATAATAATATTAGATTTTTTAATAAACGGGTTGAAATACTGAATGATGGCGCTCGGACTATGCGACACTGGATGCTCAGTGTTGCCAGATCGTGCCGCAGAGCGAGCGATCCTCTCATTGCCATTCCCATATCTGGAAACAGCGCAAACATTCTCACCCGCCTTATTCCATGCTTGCGGCAGTAGTTTGTATTTCCGTTTTTAATAAATACAATTTTTGACATAAGTTTTGTATTTTGTTCCAAATTTTCTCAATAATAATAATAGAATACTCTAAAATTTAATAACTTCAGGAGTAGGTAGGACTACACTATGTATCTTTAATTAATTAATAAATATACGCCAGTGTCTGCAGGCAAAAAGCATGAAAACTTGCTAGAAAAATTTAACTAATAGTTGAATGCGAACTATAAATTCGCCCACGGAAAATATAGGAGGGAAATTAAACTGTATCTGGCTAGCCAAAATTTCTTTCACGCTATCCATGTTTTTAAGTACCAATTAATTATTGGGTTAAATCACGCAATTTTGCCAGCAAACTTATCCGAAGAACAGCTTTATTACAATTCGTCATTTTGAGATTTGCATGGTGATAGTAAAAATAATTATTTGTAGATAATAAAATGTAATAAAAGGGAATAATAACATTTTATATATCAAAATATTTTAATCAATTTTTAGTTTATATTTAACACAAAAGTTTTTAAGTTTTGACCGTTCATAAATAATGTATAATGTCTCTATTTCCTATATATACAGTGTGATTGAAAAGTCCAGGAACGGTGTAATTTATTTTTTACCATTATAGATAAAGTAATGAGACTTGGTATATCAATAATAGCCATAAATGTCTACTCTTTTAAGACATTATCACTTTTTTATCCCTTAATGGGGACGGCCCACGAGGAGTCAGACAAAATTCTTAAATAGCAGCATAGGTCGAGTTTGGTATCAAATTAAAGGTCTTAGTTAGTAGAACATATTGCCGCAAACCGGACTTCGAAAGGTCCACTCTAACCAAAATGGCGGCCCTAAACGTGTTGAAATAAATTGACATAAAGTTGCTAATATCTCGAAAAGGAAGAATTTTTAGAAAAAATTTCGAGAAACAAAAAATGTTTATTTCAAAGTGCTTGACCTACACAAAGTGCTCCCAAATCAATTTCCTAAATTTTATTTTTACTCCTTCATCTTAAAAAATAAAAATAAAAACAAATTTACGAAATTGATTTGGGAGCACTTTGTTTAGGTCAAGCACTTTGAAATAAACATTTTTTGTCTCTCGAATGTCAATTTATTTCAACACGTTTAGGGTCGCCATTTTGGTTAGAGTGGACCTTTCGAAGACCGGTTTGCGGCAATGTGTTCTACTAACTAAGACCTTTAATTTGATATCAAACTCGACCTATGCTGCTATTTAAGAATTTTGTCTGACTCCTCGTGGGCCGTCCCCCTTAAGGGATAAAAAAGTGATAGTACCTTAACAGAGTAGACATATATGGCTATTATTGATATACCAAGTCTCATTACTTTATCTATAACGGTAAAAAATATATTACACCATTCCGGGACTTTTCAATTACACTGTATATATATGTATTTATATTCGTGTAGGTAACTGCAGCTTAACGATAATTAAAACTCCACAATATTAGTAGCTTACATCTAGATAAAACTTATATTTTCTGGGAAAGGGTCTCTTTTATTTTATCTCCATCCTGCTATAAATCTTTATACGGAAACGAAACTGCGAACTCGTGAAATTAATATTCTGCTTTCAAAAATGCACAAAGATTTTACCATGAATAGCCTATACAGAATTGCACAATATTTTGATTTTTAAATCATAAATACACTCACTTTTATTTTTAATGGTGATTTAAGAAACAAATAACAAGAAAAAACACCTTGCAAAGTAAACTACCACTAAAATTATTACAAACGATAAACTTCGACATTATTTTATTATAATAGTTATGACAGAATCAATTAACAAAATTACCATAAGACAACTAAATAATAAATAACAGTGCTACATTCCTAAACAATTTCATGCTCATAAACAACAAAAACTAACAAAATACAAATAAACTAAATTTCAGCATAATGTACAAACCACACTCTAAAAAAAAATTATCTCAATTTAAAATTTATTATAATTTATATTAGAAAACATTTAATTATTAGACGCATTCTTTGAAGCATTTTCCACTGGAAATGAGTATGGGAAAAGTTTTCAAGATTAAAGCTGTCTATTAAAAATGCCAACTTGATCGACTTTATATATTTTCACAGAAAAACACTTTAAAGTCTATAAACTACTAACGATGACCCAGCAAAATATTTTGTATTCTTTAAAGAAGTATTATTTTGAATGTAAAATGTAAGCAATATATGAAAATTGTTTAAGTAGTTCATAATATTAATATATACTAAGCAAACTGCATAATAAAATAATGCCTAATAATATGTATTTCTAAATATGTTAGCTTATTTTCTTTGCTTAATTTTATACATTATTTTTTTATCTTCTTGGCTTTAATTTCTTTAACTATTTCCATATATCAGTCACACAGAAGGATAAATTGGTTTTAAATTTATCTCATTTAACCTTGTAATAATAAAACCCTTCGTCCGTTCATCAGACAATACTTGTTGTTGTTTATATATTTTTTATTTGACGGGCACACCAAAGAGAGGTAAAATGTGAGTGGAAAGGGTAATTTCCGGATTTGTGGATAGAGGTAGTCTGACCGGGACAGTCCTGAGATTAACGGCCTTTTATCTTTTTGTGCTTATTGCAGTTATGGTCCTAAACACCTGGCAGTAGTAAATACCACTACATTTTGTTTATGCCACTCAACTTATTTGAATTAAAATGTAAGTACCATCATTCTCCTGAAATGTACCTACTATAAACAAAACTTTCCACTATACTAAAATAATACACATTTAAGTTGTTTTATACAATATTACTAAACTTTATATTACTGCTATACTATAAACATACCTTTAATATTTTCATTAATACTATTGTTTTATTTGTGTCATACGTGACAAGGTTAGAAAATGATATATCACAAAACGCGTAGTGCAACATCACTTGATTATATTAGGAATGTCAGTGCTCATAAAACACTACTGGGCGTGGCAAGGATTGTTTGTACAGTATTTTACTCTTTTATAAATTACCCACTAATTAATTGATGAGTAATGTAATTAATGCTTATGTGGGTCGCATTACTATTTTAGTGCAATTACTTTCCTGTTTAGTGCAAAGTACATGAAGAAGTAATTAACATAAAAATTTAACTAAAAGCACATAATAATAATAATGTCACGGAACATGCTGAAGAAATTCATTATTCAAAGTCCGAAAGACATGCTATGTCCTCAGACAGGTCAGTCGTTTTATGTAAATTGTAATCTGTGTCTAATATTCTTTAATTTCTTTTCTGTGAAAACAGTCTACATGAAGAAAAACATATCTGACCCCAACAACAATGAACAGTGATTCTCTGTATTACAGAAGAAAACATACAGCTGTAACATTTTATACAGCAACAAATGTTACAATAATATATTTATTTTTACATTACAACAATGTTTATTGAATTTCTCAATAATCGATTATTTGTTGACGAGCAAAGTATCATACTTTTACTAGTTCTGTACATTGTTTTCTTTTTAAAATTATAACATTGTTTATTGCCGTAATTATTTGACTTTGATAGTTTTAGAGACCATTTGACATGCACCACGTATTGCTGTATAGACTGTTTGTTATATTTTCCTAATGGAACAAGCCGATTTTTATTTTCTGTTTGAGGTCTATTTTTCAAATTTTTATTTTTTTTAATAATACTCTGTATTATGTAATTTAGTTTATACAAGTCTTAATGTTGTGTCTTGATTTTTATTTTACAACACACGTAACATTTTTTTTTTTTTTGTTCTTAAAAACTCTGTGGACTAACTCATTAAGAGAATTGTTAAGGTGTGTGAGTTATGCCACATGTCGCTATTAACTTGCTCTGAATGTGAGAATCACGGCCAGTTAGACCAATATACCCGAAATAGCTATAACTGACTAGTAACATCTTGAAAATACTAAAACAATATGTTCTGAATTGAATGTGTCAATTTATCATGTATGAGGTGTTACCCTCATATAGTTATTGATTTAATTAAAACATTAAATTATAATTATTTATAAGGATTTTTTTAGACAAAAGCAAACAGTTTAGAACTACAATGCAAGTAAACAAAGATGATTTATATTTTATGGATGCCGTACTCTTGCATCCTACTGTTTGCTAACAACAATATTTTATAATATATATAAAGTTTTGACAGTAGATTACTAAAGAACGTCCAACACAAGGAGAGGTAGAGTGAGGGCTAACTCACCTCGCAAGCAAGGGTAGGTAGGCAGTCACCAGGACCTAGACAGTCCGGTGATTAATGGGTCTTTCCTTGTTTTGTGCTTACTCCAGTCCCGTTTAGAACATCTGGCATCACCCAACCACGTTATTGGTACCTCGTACCTTGTGAAATACAGACATCATTTTTGATTGATGGTTGTTGGCTGGTTTGCCTGTTCCTTTGAGTATATCCTTTTACAAAACCATTAAAATATATTACATTAGTAAAATATAAATATTTTGTAGGTGATTATTTTCAAAATGCTTTAAATCAGTAAATCGCACCTAATTCTTTTTGGATCTCTGATCTGTTCTAATATATACATAAACAAAAATATATATTACAGAGAGATTATATAAAATATATAGTAGCCACGGTGGCCGTGATTGTTAAGGCGTCAATGCTTTATCAATCATCAACCATCAACCATCAATGGAAAAGTTCCGGGTTTCAATTCCCATTGACCCCGACTAATTTTCTAAATGGTTTCTTAACAGACATCGTTGGCTGTGGTTCGGATTCCACGTAAAACTGTAGGTCCCGTCTTCATTAGCCTTAAGTGCAAAACAGCAGGACGTTAAACCAAAAAAAATATATATATATATATATATATATAATTCAGAGTGTAAAGTACACCGCGATACACCTCGATATAATTTAAATGGATTGCTATATCATCGTAAAATCACTTCCATTAATATTATAACATATGTATCTTTGTATATAGGTATACAGATGATTTATTTTATTTTTTAGTTCGTGTTCTATGAGCAATCCTCTATGAGTATGTCTACTGGCTATTTATGTTAAAGCAACAAAACGTGTTTATACGAATTGTATTTTAGAATAACAAACAATATACATATTAGTTTACTAAGTTGAGATATTTAGTTTTATCAACAGTGGTATTGTCTTATCTGTCAAAATATAATTTTGCTTAGTGTAATTTTTAAACAGCTTTGAAATATAATTTGATTTAGACTGTGTAAATACCGTTGTGTACGGAAAATATCGTTCAGAAACGTAAATTAATTAGTAGGATATCGCATATATTATTTTACAAGACTATTTTTTTGTCGGTACGCCATAACTTCCTTAATACATCATCAAATTACATGAATGAGGCATCATTTTAAAGCTTTCCTTAACCACTACACGGGAAAAATAGACAAACAGCTTAAAATTCATGTTTTAATAACAAAAATTGATTTAAAAAACTTTTATATTATACTCTGTATGTTCCTAATGAAAGGCGCCATCTACTAAACATCTGTTTAACTAGCATGACAGCTGTTAGTTAGATTGTTTACACTGTAAGATTGTATAGGGAAACTGTTATTTATAAACCAATGTAAATAAATAAACTTAATTAACTGAATTAAATCAACGTGTTAAATCAGGTAAATGTAGGCCTACTCCGAACTTGCGAAATATTCGCACGGGTCAGCTAGTTTTATTTTAAAAGTCGATATGAAATATGTAAAACTAAGTATAACTACATTTTTAACACATTATATAGCATTGAAAAAGTTTTAATTACTGCATTTCATCCTTTTAAAAGGGTCTTAAAGTGGACCTAACCCGTGGATACAAGATTGCAAGAGAATATTTAATTGCTCGTTCTATAGGTAACTAAATTATGTAGGCGGGTAAGTATTTAAACAACACCTACTAACTACGGGATGGAATAAACTAATTATAATCATATATATTAATTACAGATCGAATAATTCTTCTTATTTTCAATATAAAGTAATTAAAGGTGTTCAGTAACACACACACACACACACAACTACACAATACTGACAAGTGCAATCGACAGTTCAGATGATATTTTTAATAATGAGTTTATACATGCTGGATGTGTCAAAATATTATGGAAGTTCAGATCATGTATATACTTCGCTATCCATATTATGTCAATTAAGTTGGTAATTCCTTAAGTATTTCTTTTAGGATACATTTAGAGTCGAGCGTTTGAAATGGATACATTGTAACAGTAATTCGGTTTTATGGTAAAAATAATTTTCGTATGATAGCCTAATATAGGTTATTTTATTAAATCGTTTGTGAGTTAACTGTTATTAATCTTAATGTAAATTGTGAGTTTTTATTGTTATTTTGTATTTTGTCTTTGTTTCAAGTTTAATAATTTACTCTCCGATTTACATGAATTAATTGTATAATGTTTAATGTATAACAGTGTTCATGTAACTAACAAAAGACAACATTTAAAAAATAAAAATAACGTGAATACAGCAAAAAAAATTTTTTTTAAACAAATTGTTACATCATTTTATTCTAATTATATTCCATTTCAGAATGGTGCCTTTGCAGCGATGTAGACGTCAAAGAGGCCCGTGCACTGTCCTCCAATAGACTTGGAATGGGCCAGACAATAAAACTTCTTACTTGGGTCGTCTTAACCAAATGCCTTTGGTTTGCTTCCATCGTCTCGAGTCGTGCTTCTGGTAAGACACTTCTAGTTATATCTAATCGATATAAAAATACAATTCTATAATTGTATATACTGTATTTACTTAGATATACAAAATGCGTGTATTTAACAAAGAAAGTATTTACATTATCTACTAGACTTATGTATGAGTTCGTGACAGAAACCTTCTTTTTAACACAATACTTTAAATATATTGGTATATCATTCTTTATTTGATAATAGTTGCTACACTATTGTAACAGTCAAAATGCGTAGCAAGCATTGAAACGAATTTAGGTTAGATAGTACCAGTTAGTATTCATGTAGACTACAGTGTTTGTTATGACCTTAATTTCAATTAATATACCCCTAATGTGTTGTACGAGTTTTTCTACAAAGATAAACACTAATAGAACGATTGTTGTAAATGTTTGTGAAACTTACACGATAAATTAGTTTGAATTAATTAAATTAATCATGTGTATTTACAATTTTTTTTAATGTAACAAATTACTATATGGTATTATTATAATAATTAATAAAGAATTTAATTCAGATAACGTTTTATAGCAGAATTAGTTTTTCGTTTATCTGGAGTGATGAATAAAAACTGCCGATATGCCTATGATTATTAACTTTCAGGATTTGATTATTATACAATTAATACAAACCATACGCACATGTTTATGTTTCTAGTATGTCCATTTACTAGTATGATTATGTTTGCATGTAATTGAAGTTACGAGCATTAGGTTAAACTAATTAATACAATAGTTTGCTTACTTTTTAATAGACAAAGTTTACCAGATGTTAGCATTTACAAGGTTTTTGTATTAGCATTTGTTTAAGCTTGCTTCTGCTTGGGTCTTTAATTGAAGGCTAGATAAAGTTGCACAAAATATTCCATAACGGATCTTCGAAATTTAGTATGGCTAGAGAAGATTTGGAAAATAATTCTTTTATTTCATTGTATAGTTTTCAAGAGTAGCCTACAATTTCAATTAGATAAGTGTTTATTTTTAAGAAAGTCGCTCATTAAATTTTAATCACAATATAACAGTGTAATATTGTAATACAACATTTTATTTCAAGCCCACTATAATAATAATTTTTCTTACTTATAGTTGCATCAATGAATCACTGATTGCTTTAGTAAACAATTGCTAAAAAATATATGTTTTACTTAATATGAAAATAACTAAATCAATAACTATATTCAGTAATTATAAAGGCCTGAAACTAAAATTGCTGTTTCATATAATATTCTCAAAACAACATATCAATAACTATACAAGCAGTATCGTTGTAATCACCTAGCCTATACAAAAAACTTCTAAAGAATGAATGTTTAATTTAGTAGTCCAAGCTACTTTTCTTACGAAAATCAAAACCTTTTTAAAATAATATACTGTTAATTTGTAGCCTCAAATGTACAAGGATTTAAAAAATGTTGCTCAAATTATATTGGCAAATACTGCTTACAACAGTCAACTTTTTTACAATAATAGGCTATACAAATAAAAACCGAATTAATTGTAAATGCAAATAAAATTTTAGTTGTAACCAGTAAAATAATAACATCCATAACAAGTAAATCTATGCTTGATGTAACCATGTAAGGTTAGTAGCAATCGCGGATAAAGGGGGTGATTTATAGGTTCCTGACCCCTTAGACAATGTTTTGATCACGGAAAACCGTTTATTAAGTCAGTCATGTTTCAGATTTTCGTAAACAGTTACTAGTAATGCAACACTCTCTTGATATTTTATAATGTTTGCATGACCACATCGAATGTCACCAGCACATGGCGTAGAAATAAACAACTATGTGATTGTGACACAATATTGATAGTAAGTTATAGAATAGTATTGTCCTTTCCCGCACAGGCTCGTTGGATGCAGTGAAGAAATTCGCATTGTCGATACTAACATTTGAATTATAATTTAGTTAACGGCAAATATATTTATAGGCGTCAAATTATAAATGCACATGGTGGTAACACTGCGAACAAGGGTCAAACAGCATTCGGGAGCATTCACGGATGCTCTTTAACTTATGAATCTGGTTGCCATGTTCGCTAATTGTGTCTAAAGTAAGTATACACTGGGTGATTATCGGCCGATTTGTACATTTTGTTGATTAATTATAATCGTATATACAGAGCAACAACGGCGGCGACGAAAATCGCCACCAGTCTTGCCTGTCTGATAAATCATCTACCGACACCATCTTTACTCCAATTGTTTAGTAGTACGATGGATCAACTAACCGCTGCAGCCCTTGCACCGATTGTTTTAATTTAAAAAATCCCCAAAAAATAAGTCGACGATGGAGGAGAAAGAAAATGTTCAAAAATCAAGGTAGATATATTACAAATTAATTTACAGCTTTTATTAAATTATGGTGGTTGTTTAAAAATGTCTTTCGAATGTCTTTGGAAAATTACAGCAGTTGCTCGAAAAATAAAAAAGTAATTCAAATTGTTTATCACTTTTATCTCTCCTGTTATGTGAAGTAAGTGGTGATTCTATGATATATTGCTAGTGGTAATTCCTTTACAAATTTAATGAAGTTCTATTTGTTGCGATATTAATTGCCATCTTAAAAAATTTCATAGCAGAAAAACATTTAATACATAATGTTATACAACTTTACTATATAATGTAGTGTTTCATTATCAAATGTAAAAAAAAGTCTAATGTTGTGAGTAAATGACGTTATGAAAAGACGTTCCAAAAAAAGTTTTACGCGCAAAAGTGAGTAAATATTAACAGGTACTTACATTTCAAGAATTACTAATTAATTCTTCCACCATTGTAATTTAATTATGTGTTTATTATTTATACAAAGAATTTGCACACGCAAATTATAGGCCTAGTTGTTATTTTGAATTTAAGTATTTAAGTTTGCTTAAAGTTGTTAATTTATATTAGTATTTATTAATGAGGAAGAAGGGTTGGTTAAAGGGGATTTATAAAATACTCCTATGTACAAAGGAAGTTGTTCGAAAATGTGGGCTCTGCCTTAAAGGCCTAACACATATATGAAAAAGTCAGTTTTGTTTAAAGTAGTATAAATCAATCTAAATAATACTCCATAAATTATGCCACACATTATTTTAAAAAAGACTGCATTAATATTAAATGAGTAAATCATATTTTAGGTATAAAAAGTAAAAAAAAAAAACACAAAAAAGTATGAAGTTTTCTCACTTAATACTTTTTACGCTGTTTCATAAAATATAATTAATACAAGTTTCTAGTTAATAAAATTTACGTATAAAATGTTATAAAATTTAAGTATGCAAACATTAATCTTTAAACTGCCCAAACGCAATTCCCGTTTTTGACGAAGCCATTAAAATAATACTGCGTTGACGTCGACCCTATAAAGTAAGAAATAAATTTAGTTTTTTACTGCGTGTTGGCGATATTAAACATTTATAGCCGGAATTGCAAATAGAACTACCGTCAAGTGAGGTTCTCGATCTGAGGACATGCTTGTTTTTCTGTGTCTTAAAAGGAAAACATGAATCATTCATTTATGCGTGGTTATAAATATTAAACAGCTATAAACGTAAGTCAAATAATTCTAAAATATTATAAAACATTCTCATTCCATTTAGGTTCCAAAAATAATATTTTATGGTTAAAGAAAGAAACCCCTACTAAGGATTTAGGCGGATAGCAAAGTATGGTTGAAGAAAAAATGCCATAGCGTAGTGTAAGGTATCATTTTAAAGATACTTATTTAAAAAAAAAATCAAATCCGTTTTGTGATTTGTAGTTTGTAAGATTTTGCTCTCAATCAAATTTCACTTCTTATCGAAAGCATTGCAAATTTTAGTTCTAACACTTTACGGGTAATAATGTGTTTGAGGAGCGTTCACCTTTTTACTTTCTCCACCCTATACGTAGTATATGGAGAAAGTATTGTTTTCGTAAAAATGTTCGAATTTGAATTTTCAGTTGAATTATCTGTTTTGGTGCTCCCAGAACCCAAAAAAATTGTTTAGTGCAATTATCTGTGTTGGTGCTCCCTGAACCCAAAAATATTTTTAGTGGAATTTTTTGTTTTGGTGCTCCCTGAACCCAAAAAAGAGTTTTTAACGTGGTGTCTGTCTGTCAGTGTGTCAGTATGTATACACGACTAGAGGGGACACTATTGGTCCGATTTTCATGAAATTTTGTATGTAGGTACTAAACCCTAATATCTCCAGGCGTTTTTTTTCATTTTTTGGAATTTTTAATTTTTAATGGTAATTTACCCCAAAAAACCAATAAAAAACTACAAAAATGCAAATTTCTCAAAAACGGCTCTAACGATTTTGATCAAATTTTCAGTATTTATAGTGCCTAAGATGCCAAACAAAATGACACCACCCGCTTTTATCAAAACTTCGGCGTTTCATAATTATGGGGAAATGTTAAAAAATAAAAAAGTTTATGTTGTCAATCTAGCATCACGGCGACGGCCGCACGGGGTAGCACAACGGTAGCGAGGACGGCCAGTAATTCAAAGGTCGCGCGATCGAATCCCGCCTGGGACAATAACTTTTTTATACGATTGACGTAGGTAGAATATTATTTTTTTGTTTTTTTCTAAAAAGTAGTAAATAAAATGATTAAAAACAATATTATTTTGACTACAGTAAGTTGGGAGAAAGTTTGTGTCAGTTAACTGATACCGTTTATTCAATACCAATGCATAATTTACTCCCACAATTAATTATTGTTACTGTTAGGTGTTATGCTTAGTATTGACTATACGGTTTGCTGATGTTATACCATACATATTATTCTGGTAGAACTTTATGTACAGCTGATAGTGCCTGTTGTGCGTAAGTCAAAATCGCACTTCTCGGCTTCATCCGTCCAGTGAAAATTTCAGCACTGAAAAGTTTCCTAACTTCTTGCATAAACCTGTATTTTGTGCTCATCCAAGATTGTTTAAATAATTGCACTTAATGTATTAATACATAACATTTTTAATGGTGCACCCATCCACACTAGATGTTTTAAACATGATTACCATAACATTATATCTTGCGTTGATATTATAATGGTTTTGATCGTTACTAACGTTAATCTTAGATTTTTAAATAAATAAATAATAACAATGTTGCTCGAAAAAATCCAGTCTATCCCTGTGTATTACTTATCAGTACAAAATATCAATAGAATTTATAGTACTAAATTAATAAAAACAAATTATATTTTTAATTGTGACGCAGAATCTATAAGAGATTCTTTTACAGATAAACGTACTCTTTATTTTGCATAAGGGTTTTAATATTTTTAATTACAAGCCACGATAATTAGAATCTTAAGTAGTCTTGTAAACCGTATAAAAGTTATCTCAAGTGACAATTGCACTGTTTTCTTCTTTAATTAAAGACACGCTGTAAGGCTCAATGGAATTCTCCCTTGAACCATTATTGTGTCTTTAATTTTCTTTACATCTTTGTATAATATAAAAAATAACTAGAGAATATTTTTTAGCGTGATTCAAATTACTCAGAAATTTACATTTAATATTACAATCTATCAGTGTATAACTACGTCTTTTATTAAACGTATAATTTATGGTAAATTTTGAAGAAGGTGGAAATCGCAAACATTATAATTTAACAGGAACTTACAGTAGCCTACATGACATATTTTTAGGATTATGTTTTAAGTATTTTCAAAGTAATGTTGATTACATGTATGCAGTATGCAATTCCGCTAAAATAAAACCATAAGATCGGTGGAGAAGGGTTTTGAGTAAACTCCATTGAGTCATATAACCAAATTACTAATTGACTAAATAATTGAAAAGTAATTGTAACTTTAAAATACATTGTTTATTTAAATATATTTAAGTAAAATGTGTATTTTGTAACAGTTTAAGTATGTTTTTAAAATGGAATATTACTTAATAATGTTAGTAATGATTGCGATATAAAAGTTAAATTTAGTAAATTATTGAAATATTTCCATTTTAGGGTAATTTAATGTAATTTTAAAGGTAGTTATGAAAAACTCAAAAACCCAATATCGTATTACTTTCTAAGAATCTTTCACTTCCAAGTTGCTGTCAAAATTGTCTGCAAGAGAAACTAATTACGTTTAATTTTCAAACCTAATAAATTTTACGAAGTTTGATTCAAAGATGTTATTAAAATGCCGTCAAGAATAGAATTCCGCTACTTAGTGCTGACGCTCACTTTCATTAGATGTCCAACGCTTTCCTTTCAATAGATTTACAAATCTTAATTTGTATGGAGTTTCGGATACATTTCAGTTAAGTTTTTAAATGCGTAGATTGTGTTCACTACCAAGGTAACGAATAAGTAAATTCTTTAACGAAATAAATTAATAAATATATTTATAAAGTTAATCTAACTTACAAATTTTATAAGTGGAAAATTTTTAGCGGTTTTTTAAGTATAAGGATTAATATACGGAACTTGTAATTAATTTAACGTATTGCAATATGATATTTGTTCACATCTAAGTTTGGCTTTACAAGTTCTAAAATTGATGTTTCTCTAAATTAAAATTATTTTGCCATAGCAATAATTGTTTTTATTTATGTGACAGTGTATACATATTAAAAACCTTTTAAGACTTAATTTGGTAATCACCTTATGTTTTAGTATGGGATGTGATGTAATATGTTTATTTAACATTCACTGCATTGAATAAAAATAGTTTATGTAATTACAATATTATATAATAAATGTTTAAGAGCGAATTAAAGTATAGAATTTCAAGATTTTCTATACCGATATCGATTCTACAGTATTAAATAGAATACTTTACAATATATTATGGCAACTTTATTGCTTTGTTTTATGTTTTAGAAACTTGATAATAGTAACGTTTAGCTTTACAAATCATTAAAAATAAATTTAAAATGCGTCCAGCATTTTTTTTTTTCAGAGATGGTATTTAAAAACAAACGAATTTGAATACTATTAAACTCAAAGATTTATAATAAAATAATTAGTCTATACAATTCAAATTAAAACGTGCATGTACATAAAAAATTTTCTGTAATTTTAAAAGTAAATTTTAGATAAAAAATTGAGCTAAAATATTAATTTCAATAATGTATTATTTACAGTTCAAATCTTAGCGAAAGAAGTGGCACCAGAATTTTTAGCACCTTTAGAAAATCATACGGTAACGCAAGGGCGTGATATACACTTCACTTGTGTTGTCAATCATTTAGGTCAATATAAGGTAAGTTTCTACATAAGTATTAAAAGTCATGGTTACATAAACATATCAAAGATACAATAACTGTTGCTCGTATGTAACATATGACTTAAATGCATTTCAATTAACTTCCGTCTATTAACGATTTAAATAGAACATAGGCTACTATTTTATTCTTGTATATTTATAAGATTTAGATTTTCTACACCAGTATATTCATAGTGTTTATAAATTAGTTACACAAGAATATTGTTAGTTCCAAAAGTTAGCAATTTACAGAACTTTGTAATACACAATTAAGTACTTCACATCTTCAAGTTTGTATTTATTACTGCCAAATCAATTAGTCGATGGAGCTCCGTCTTGTTAATACAGACAAATAGTGTGCGTTATTACTGACTGTAACTTTTAAGGTCAAGTACATTTTAACTTACAAAAGATTATGTAGTTCTAGTTTTGTCATAGGTTGCATATACCTAGCAGATAGTAAATAAAAACTGAAATTGTCTTGGGCGTGGGTTTGCACTACCAAATTTGTGTCATGTTTAAATTTTTTTCTAAATAACCTGTAAAGATTAAGTCGTACAAAAAATATAATCATTGAGGTTTTTGCAAGTTTTGAAAACATGTGAAGATTGAAAGCTTTGAATTTGTATTGTTCACACAATAATCACACATATAAAATTTTGAGCAAATTTTGCACTCTTCAAAATCGTTAAGTATCAATAATAACCCCCAACCCAAAAAAAAACAAAGAAATTTAACTGACATAAAATGAAAGTCGTGCAAAACACTACTCAATATCAAAATGCGAATATAGACACTTTCCCAAAAATGTAATTTAAAGAGTACAAATTTCGAAAATCCAGAGCATATTTCATTTTGAGCTAAAACTGAAATAATTATATCCATCTGATAGTATGGAAAAAAAGTTCTATTTAAATTTTGTTTAAACCCCTGACACAAAAATCATCTAAACATAAACTAGAAAAGAGCTGATAATCTTCAAACTCTGGACAGAAATTCTTGAATAATAGCTAAGAAAGACACTCTAGATCAAGCCACCTTTCAAACAATTCAAACTAAATCAAAATCGGTTGATCAGTTTGGGAGCTACGGTTCCACAGACACACAGATACACACGTTAAACTCCTCTCCGTTTGCTTTGGGAGTGGAAAACACTTGAGTTTTGAGTACGACAAAGGTATATCAACCATTTGCAAAATCAGAGCCACACGGCCTTTTTTGGGAACCCCGTTTTTGATAAACTATTCAATGGCTTAGATTTCACGTGTTTATTAAACAAGTTATCAATTACTATAGACTTACAATGTGACGTTGCTAACTCAATTTTAACCACCTACGGAAACAGAGGGGTTGTTATAAGTTTAATGTTTGAGTCTGTATGTGTCATCGTAGCTTCCAAATGGATGAACCGATTTTTATATAGTTTTTTGTTTGATAATTTGATGTAGATTAAGCTTATCACACACAGAAACATTACGATTAACTCCTTGATACCGATTTTAAATATCGAATAACTTGTATGAAAAATACACCGACACAGTTTTAAAGGGAATTTGCATATCACACTTTAATATTTGTAATATTATATTCCAAGCTTTCACGTGCCATTGGCTTTGTCATTGTAAACATATACTTGCCAGACTTGTTCATTTGTGGCTTTTGATACTCAAAGTCTAAAGTGAACCGCCGCGCCGTCCTTTATGTGTCTGCATTTCAGTTGATTGTTCAGAACTGTGCATTGAGTAGAACTGTGATAAACAACAATCTACGCACGTGTAAGACTCTATGACGACTGATTCAACAAATTCATCGCATGACTGCATCGTGAAAAAATAGACTTAGTCTTAACAAAACTTGAAGATTTTATGCGTTCTCTAATATATCATACAATTTTGTAAAGTGTGTACAATTAATTTGTTTACGATTAAAATTGCATAACTAACTTCGACATCCCCCATATGTGTGAGCCTGCATATACTGAATTTAGAACTGTTAGAGTAAAAAACGGCTGTAATAATAAAGTGAAAATGCAACAATAAACTATTTTTAAAATGTTAGAAACAGTATATTTTATGTCTTGCGAGGAATGGTTTTGATAGTAAAGTCAGTTTAATATTTACAAATTGACATATTTCACTTCAACAATTTAATTTAGTTTTGACAATGAACCTTAGTTAGTTAAGATACTAAAAGTTGGGTGAATGGTGTGAGTAGGATTGGTGTAACTGTGGCAATAAGGTAGACAACACCTATATGTTCATTTTTACTTAGAACAAATATATTTTAATAATCAATTTATGTTTAAAACAAGACAAACTTTATGTGTTTTTATAATTGAAGCTCGTATACATAAAAAAATTTATATTGCATTCTTAAGCATGTTTCATGAATAATACAGGCCTGTTTCATTGAGGCCTTCGTTTTTCTAGGTTGCTTTTAATGAAAGGACAAATAAATAAAATATTAATTGAATAGTTGCCTATTATTAGAAACTCAAAAGAAATATAAAATAAAATAAGAAAAAACTAATAAACTCACTAAATCTGGGTTAATTTTGTTTTGGGGTTATTTATATTTTTTACACTTCAATTTCTTTGATTATTTTTCTCTTCCACTTCAATTAATTCAGTTTATTTAATCATTTCAATAGATCTAATTAATTGTTAAGGCCAGCACTATTCAGATTCCAGTCCTTCAGCAGAACTTATGATTGTCCTAAATGCTTTAAATTATACCCTACTGAATAATTGCATCGTAAAGTTATCGAAACCTGATCTGCCATTGTTAAATGAGTTTAATTAACTAATTAATACAGAGAGAGCGTTTAATGTTATTATATTTTATCATCCATTTATATTTATTAACCGTTTAACAGTTTTATCTCACTGACGGATATTTAACGAATAAATCTAAAAGTGTCTTGTTAAGGTAATTTTTAACTTGTTTCCGCAAACTGAACAAGTTTCAGGTCAAACATAATATATCCTTCGCTCTATATCTCTCCTACGGTGCATCATAAATGTAAACATTTTCAGTTTATTACAAAAAATAACAGATAAATAATCGTGTAATAGACTTAGTGTAAATAATACCGAAAATTTCTTCGTGTAAACTTTGAGTAATCGCCACAAACGTTGGTTAGGAGGGTTGTTTTTCAACCCGTATTCGTGTTCGGGATCCATTCTCCTCAGTGAATCTAACTAAATTTCACTGTACGTGTGACGAAGAAAACTCAATAAACGAGGAATAGGATGCTGGCGGAGGAAGCTCTTCTTTGATTGGGCCTCTTTGTGTGTCTGTTTGTCGTATTGTTAGTGCTATCGAATGCAAGGAAAGGCACCAATCGATGTATCCCCAATGTTGCCAATTCCACAAACCGCGAACAAACATGCATTCGATCGGAAAACATTCAAATTTATTGTAATGGTTTCAACTTCCTCATTACTACAAATATATTTGAAATATGCAACCATATTATCTTTTAATCTGTGATTACATATTGTCCAATTACATTTTCTATACATTGTGGCTACACGCACGGCTAATTTCAAATTACGGTTACCGATATTGTACAAATAGTATGAATATGAATAGTGTGTAATTCGAATAGGTAAATAATGCGATAATCATCTGTGTAAGCGTCCTTTCTATTTGTTATATAAATTAAACAACCCCGATAAACAATAACCTACTTAGAGTATACTATAGAGTTTTGTTGTCAAGTTATTTTGTTATTGTTGTAAACAGTATTCTTCTTTTTAAGTTTACTACTTAAAGTTATTATAAAAGCTAATCTTACTATTTCACTAAAGTCAGAGTCATTTAGTTATCAAAGTAAATAATTATTTCGGAAATAAAACTCGAATATTATAACAACAATTATTTAAAGGACTTATTATAACTTAAAGGGGTATATCAGCATTTTGGCCTAGATCATGCAAGATTTGAGTCTGTAATGTATACATATTTGGGAAGAGAGGCATATATAGTTACAATAATTAAAATAATATTTTAATAATCTTTTATCCATAATTTTTATAATTTCTGATCAAGTATGCAATACTTCATTTTATAAGAGAGAAGTGTGAATACATTTATCGTAATCAAAAACACCTATGTATTTAGTTATTACCAATCAAAAACTGTGGTTAAATACTTGTCAAGAAAGGGGACATATAGCATGGAAGAAAGTATTATGTGCAATAATACTAAAATTAAAACCTACTTGTCTCTGTGTTTATTCAAACTTTTCCACCTTAAAATATATATAATACATGAGTTACTAATAAAACGTTCTTACGCTATCTTTCTTTTTATGAAATCTCTGGCCACTGCTCTAGTGGTTATGAGTTTTAATATGGCTTCACTTATTGTTATAAGTATTTCTGATTTGGGAATAACACTGATATTATTTCATTGTTTTAAGAATGGAATGTAGTTATTTTAAATGATTGTAGACATATAAATGTCACAAATATTCTACATTAGTTTTTTAAGTCAGAAAATTAACTTTAGAGGATGAGCACGCTTAATAAAACTCATGACCGGGAAGTAATACGTCGTAGATAGAAACAACGATAGACAAGAATCTCCTCCCCTGTCAAAAAAAGAAAGCAGTCGTGGAACTGCCATCAGAAGTGAAAACTGTCATGAATATAAATCATTGGTTATATTGGTTTAATCTGAAATTTGAGAATTATTTTTACCTTGACCCATTTAAAATAAAATCTAAAAAATAACATAAAAATGATAGTCAAATAATAAATTAAAAAATATCATTTTGGTTAGGCATATACTGAAACAACACGCGTTTCTTTAATGCATTTACATTCATTATCATATCAACCAAGATAACCTAACTAATTTTTTAACATGAGTTACAACATTACGTTATTTAATTCAAAAAATGTTGGTTTTAGGATAATATTTGATGTTGTAGACAATTACCAAGAAATTATGATTTCAGTTTTTCTAGATAACTCGGTTATGCTTTCACCTACAGAAACGAAAAAAGCCATTTTGTCTGATGTTAAAAAAAATTTAAAACATTAATGACTTTGCTGACTTTGGTATTTAATATACATATAACACAAATATCATATATATATATATATATATACATACATACTATATCTCGAGCGGTGACGGTCGCGAGTTTGATGCTTTTTCCTCTCCCAATAAGAAGTGCTATGTAGTATATTCGCGTTGCGTACATATATATATATATATATATATATAGATACATACTATATCTCGAGCGGTGACTGTCGCGAGTTTGATGCTTTTTCCTCTCCCAATAAGAAGTGCTATGTAGTATATTCGCGTTGCGTACATACATATATATATATATATATATAATACATACTATATCTCGAGTGGTAACGGTCGCGAATTCAATGCTTTTTCCCCAAGCAAAAAGTGCCCAACGCCGCTAAAGAAGTTTTCACTTCAAAAACATTAATTATTTTATTTCATTTTAACAAAAAGCATTACAATGCAAATGTTAGAAAAGTGTACAGCCCTTGATAAATTTACCGACAATGGAGGCACACGGACTCTGCAGAGCTCATGTTTGGTAGAAGTTTATCTGAGGTCAACCCAACCATTAAACCCGAGAACTGCCTAAAACGTTTTTGCATCTGTGACCTACATTCACACCATAGGTGGAAAAACATACTTCAAAATTGTAAAATAAAGTCGTAATATAAAGAAATTAATACAAATATATTTCGCAGATTTGAATATAAAATAGAACCAATAAAAAGGGGAGTAGAAATTTAACAGTCTCACAAAGAGAGTAAAAGTAAAAAATAAATAAAAGAAACAGATAGGTTATTTAAAATTTTATGATACTCACATAAACTTTTATCTTTAAAAATATTCCAATACATAAAATTACCTTTACTTTTAAAATCAAAATTGATATGAACGAAAAATGTGGAATTAAATTGTAAATTATTTAAAGTTTACTAAAACATATTAAGTATAATTCCATTTTAATTACTGTATTTTTATCCATTTGTGCATTAAAAGTTAAAAATAATTTCACTACTCCATAAAAAAAAGATAATATTATTAAACACACTATGCAAACATGTTAATTTAAGTAATGTTCTGAAAGAGTCTAGTGATTACAAAATAGAGGCGACCTCTTTGAAATGTACAGCATGTTGAGGTAATTTGTAAACACACAAATTGGTCAACGTTGTCAGCTAGTGGTTATAATTAATGGCCTTCTAAATAAATATCAAACAATAAAGTTAATCAGTATATTTGGAATCACTATAAATGTGGGAGCAATATAAAGGTTAAAACTACAGCTTTTATATGGATTATGATTTAAAACGATTTAATTATAATTTTATTGCTTAAAACACTAAATGTGGCCCATTTTTAATTAGCTAATAATATATGTTTAAAGGGTTAAGGGTTAAAGAGTATAACCTTCGATTATAATATTATTTTGTATTGGTTTATATAAAATATAGATTCGCATTTAAGTTTACAGTTTTCTGTTTAGTTCTTCTAAATAATCAATACGTTTAATTAAAAATAACGAATAATTATAAACGTGTCCTAGTTACAAACTATGCTTTTGACAATTTTGTTCTGTGTTATATGTCATTAAAATCTGCTTTGTTTTTAGTTTATCTTTAATTTGTAAGTAAATAAACTAAAACATTATTATTATACGGATGCATAAAAACATACGTGTAGGGTCCCTGAGTCCTAAAAATACTGTAAAAAATTAAGTCTGTCTAAATGTACGCTTTGAATCACAAAATGGGCAAAAAATATGAATGAAATGGACTTGTTTTGAATGTAACTTGTCTTTCTGTAGATGGATAATTGACAATTATTTGCATTTAATTATCTCGAGAAATATTTTGTATTTTATTATGTATTATTTCATACAAAATTTATATTCAGAAATCTGCTAATCCCTGCCTTTTGAGCTAGATACGTAAGTATTGTTTATAGTAGTATAGAGTTTATAAGTATTGTTAACATAAACATGAAAACTAACTCAATTTTTCCTCCTACAGGATTTTTTTAAGAAAAATCATAGAGAGGCTCATGTTTGTGCTTAAAAAAAAAAATAAATTAAGAATGGGAAATAACGAGTATAAAACATTATTTTGTGTTAATATTAGAAAATTAATTTAAAGCACAGAGTAAACGATGTTGAATGACAGTTGGATTGGATTTGTTTTGCTCACAATTTAGTCATTCCACTGAATGATATTTAGTTAAACGAATATATGGAGGTTGTACTTAGTGTTAAAGTACAAAATAATTAAGTGATATAACACACTGTTTTCTTGGGTAAAGACTTAGATATCCCATTGTTATTGCTCAGGTGGCCTGGATAAAATCTGACACTAAAGCCATTCTTGCAATCCACACACATCTTGTGGCTCACAACAGCCGGCTCTCTGTGTCACACAACGGCCATAACGCCTGGAAATTGATGGTTTCGAATGTACAAAAGAACGACTCTGGGACTTACATGTGTCAAATCAATACAGACCCAATGAGAAGCCAGGTAATATTTGATAAAATAGACATTTAATTTAAGAAACAATATTGTTTTATATAAATAGTTTAATAAAATATTTTTAAAAAATCCATGAATTATGAAAAATAAAAAAATTTGTGTTATAAATAAAACTTTTTTTTTAATCAGAGCAAATGTTATTTAAATATTATTAATTAATATAATATCATGAAAAAAACATGTATATACCAGAAACACATGGGCACTGTAAAGATTAACAATTAGCAACAAGCAATTAAAAACAATCAATTAATGATTTTAAAATATTTTACATTGTGTAACATTAGCTTTAGGCCATTAATACCATTTAAACGTTTGTTTATGAAATAGTTTTGTACTAAAGTAACTTCTTTGTATAAAAACTTGAGGGTCAGATAAAATTTTCAAGTTTTATTAATTATTATCGTAACAATAATGTATCAACTTGCACAGAGAAACAATCTCAGTTTGATCTGTTTTTACTTTTAATATGGGTTTGTTCCTCAATAGTCCTAACATTTGCTTCTCCAATCGGCTAACTTGCCTTGACAAAAATGCAGCAAGAACCATTTTTACTCTGTTTTTGAGTACCTAGTTGATTCTTTTTTTACTTTCTCCCCCTATACCATATTATATGGAGAAAGTATTGTATTCGTCAAAATTTTCGAGTTTGGGTTTTTGGTGGAAATATCCGTTTTGGGTCCCCCTGAACCTAAAAAAGTGGTTTTCGGAGTGATGTCTGTGTGTGTGTCTGTGTGTCTGTGTGGATGTTATCAGACCTAGAGCCTAAACCAGTAGTCCGATTTTGATGAAATTTGGTATGGAGGTACTAATCCACGGTATCTCCAGGCATTTTTTTCATTTTTGTGAATTTTTTATTTTTAAGGGTAATTTTCCCATAAAAACCCTTAAAATAACGGAAAAATCAACTTTTCTCAAAAACGGCTCCAACGATTTTGATTAAAATTTTATAGTTTATTAGGGACCTATAGTACTATAAACTGTAAAATTTTAATAAAAATCGTTCGAGCCGTTTTTGAGAAAAGTTGGTTTTTCCGTTATTTTATGGATTTTTATGGGAAAACAACTTTAATACAAAATCACCTCTCCTACCCCACCCTACAAGTCACAGTGAATCTCTTTATTAATTTAAATATGTTTGTGAGAAAGTATGTGCCAGTTCCTGGTACCGTTTATTATTTCTCATTTTATTACACTTATTTCTAATATAACTAAAGAGGATAACTTATTATAGTTATTATTTAATAATGATATATTATATTATTTATATTATTTGTTATTTGAATGTAAATGTATAAATACATTAATACTTACTAAATATTTATTGTCTGTAGGAATGTATGGTATTTGTTATTTCAGGAGATTTATATTTTTATTTCACAATATTTATTAGTTAGTAATAGTTATTTAAAATCAAACAAGATATTTTATTTTATATTATAAAACTAAAATTTAAAAAAATGTATATGTATATAAATAAATAAATTATAACTCTTATGACTCTATATATATATATAAAAGGAATAGATTAAACACTTTTTATGAATTACAACCCTCATTAACTATATACAAAATAGGTTTCACGTGAGGGTTTTTTATTACAGGTTGAATGTGTGTGCATTTATTCTTGTAGGATATATGTATGTATAATATAATATGTTGACAGATGTAAGAGGTTATAAACCTGAAATAATAAAAACAAATTTGTTCACTTTTTAATAATCAGTAGGCAACAGTAACTGCAAATACAATTTAAGTATTGTTACTTTAAGTTGATAGAGACCTCATTAAAGTTATATGCAGGCATTTTTTTCATGTACGACAGTATAAAGGTCCAACTCGGAATAATTAGTTATAACATTTCACTAGTATTGTGTATTTATGTCAAGAAAATAAAACTATATTTAAGTACAGTACATAATGTTTAATTTTTAATTAAACGATTTTTAACTTTCAGATGGGTAATTTGGAAGTAGTAATTTCACCAGATATTCTGAACGAAGAAGGACCCGATGATTACGTTGCAGTTGAAGGCGGTTCGTTACGGGTACGTTGTAAAGCTACTGGAATACCAGAACCTTCTGTGACGTGGCGGCGGGAGAATTCCACGCAGATAGTATATCGGCCAGAAGGGCGAGAAAAACAGTGTAAGGCTACTTTAAAAAAGTTAATTTTAAATCAAATGTAGGCTAATACAACTCTTGCAACACAACTTTATGAAACTTTATATTAAGTTATGCTCATTTGGCAAATATTATCATTCACAAGCGGCAAGTGGGATACTGGGAGACGAATTAATTAAATTTATTTTAAGAATTAGAAGGTAATTTTAATGAATCGAATAAGCTGGATAATCCGGTAAATTTAAGTAAAATCAAAACGAAAATTAATATAATAATTATCAAATGAATTAATGAGTCATTGTGTTTATTAAGGTTTGCCTATCATCTGACGAAGGGACCTTCTTATTGAAATGAAACAAACTAAACGACCAAGAACTTAATAAGCTCTAAAAATAACTTAATATTTGGCTGAGAGGTTGTTCGCATTAAAATTTTTTTCGCATTTTAAGTTATTTTTAATTAGTATTTATTAACATTAATTTGGACGGTTTAAATGATATTATTGTTTTTTTAGATTGAAGTGTGGATTGAACTTTGATAGTTTAGTTTAAATTCTAGTTTCAAGGTAAAATCTACTTCTTGAAAATTTTTGTCAAATTAAATTTTTATTAAATTGCATTTTTTATAATAAAACAACTTGTATATTAAATGATATTCGCTAATATTGAACTTGCGTGATTAAACATCTCAACTTCCACAGAACCATTTCCGACTTCATGTCTACCAAATAAATCTTTGAAAAATTATAAGATTTATAATAGCAATGGGAAAATAATGATATTAGGCCAATATTACCTTATTGAGTATTTTAATAAAAACATTAAATTTATGTATACAAGTGGCACGAAAATTATAATAATTGAGTGGTAAATATTTTATGCAATTTTGAACAAATTACAACCAACAGTATATTCCATTTATTTACCAACATTTAATAAACATTAAATATAGAAAATACATGTTTTTGTTTAACAAATTATAATTTTTTTTTTTAAATATCTGCAAAATGTATAATTACAACTGCAGGAGACATCTCGAATCAAAGGCTATTCAAGCATCTTAGTCAGCTTTGTTTCATCTCGTATGTTTTTAATGTTATCAGTATATTTTCTAGGTTTAATTTAATTTATTCTACGTGTTCTATGTCTAAATTTTGGCATAGTATCATACTTATATTCTTAACCCATGTCTTACCAAAACAAAATTAATAATAATCTAAAGAAACACTGTAAAACACAACTAAAAAAGAAGGAAAACAAAACACAGATGACTTTATTCCTCAAAGTGCATAGGAAAACCTAATTAATTATTGAGGTATAACATAACCAACTATGGTTATCGTATTAGTTCTGTAAACGTAATTCAACTATCCACTACAATTTAGAGTTTAATAAATTTCATGGCACATTAATTGATAGATGAAACATAAAGTTCCTTATAAATAAATCAATATCGACTTAAACATGCCATTTTGATATTATTAGTATGCTGCGTTAGTTTAATAAAACAATTACTTGAAAGTATTTATTTTTACAAACAGTTTATGTACGTTGTTTTTTTTTGTTGTTAGTATCGTTGTTATTGAATATCACATGTGCAATTAATTATGAAATATTATTTTGAATTACGTATAAGACTTACATAAAATAAAACCTGAACACAAAATCTCACAATAAATACGTTTACTAACCTCAGTTAACTAACCTGATCAGTTATAGTTTGGTTACTGTAGACCGTGCATCACTGAGGATAACAAACATTGTCGTTGAAACGCGTTTGAGGTTTGTAAACGTATTTATAGTGAGATTTTGTGTTCAGGTTTTATTTTATCTAAGTTACTTTCTCACAAGTCAAGCTCATTAGTTATTTATATATATAAGACATTTAATAATTTGTTAATAACATTTTAAATTTAGAAAAATGGTTATATTTGTAGGCTATATTATAAATACTGCCATATATTTAAAATTAGAGTTCAATAATTTTATAAATGATTAAAAATAACAATACCATACATTCACAATGTTAAAAATCAAATCAATAAAGCATTATATGTTTTAAATTTAACAGCTATAAACATTAAATAAAAATAATGAAATCAATTTGTAATTAGTTCGACAATTATTCATAAAGTATTACATGTTTCAAATATTTAAAATAAACGTTGATTTTGTATTAATAAACTAAACTATTTTCGTGTAACGTAATCTGCAAGATTAATGCAAAATGAAAATCTATTTTTACTTCGGAATAATCGATACGTTCCTGCGAAGCCGTCAACAAAATAAAACACTTTAGTAAAGCCAGATGTAATCTTCTCAATCACGTTATCAATTCATACCATGCAGCATTGAACATGGGAACTCTATGAATATCATGAATCACAATGTATGAAGTTTACCGGTATGCTTGATGAAAATATAATGGAGAATGGAAAGATTTATTAAATCAAATTTTAGAAATCTCTATTGCTCGGTACATGCACGGTTCGTTTTTATATTTTGATAATAGATGAATATAAATGAACTTCACGTGCCCTCATATACTTATTAATTATGTGCTGATCATTATTTTGCTGATAAGTTTATTTGTTTGTAATTATAAGCTTGTAGAATAAATCAAAGTATTTGTAAACCGAAAATGAGCAGCTTTTGAAATATTTTTGTCTGGTTTGAGTTGTGTCAAATTGTAAAACCAATGATACAGCAGTTTACATTCTTTCACACAGGAATTGTTAGTTTATGGTTTAACTTAATCACAGAGTATCATAACTTGAAAGCATATTTCTTTATGTTACTTTATTTTAAGATTCTGGTTTATACTCAAAAAAAGATCGTAAATTCGAACTACATTGGATTATTATTACATTTGTCTTTTTTATAGTCATAGACTTTGATAAGTAATACTATTTAGATGACTATTTACTAAATAAAAACGTTAAACTGTTGTTATTATAAATAAGTTTCTCTTAAAAAGATAATTAATTAATAAAAAAAATAGTTATTTATTTTATTTAAGATTGTTATTTAAAATTACATTGTATAAGAAAAGTAAACATCTGTTCACCCATTTGGTTTGTAAAATTTTATCTACATTTCTTTTATACGTATATATACACAGTTTCTGGGCTAAATCTGAAAAAAAATTATTGAAAACTTAAAACGTAATCACTAAATTGAAATGGTTAAAACATATAACTTGCAATGTTATTGATATAGCAATAGATTATTACGTTCAAGACATGTTGTTAAAACTTTAGGCAGATCTTTAATCAGACCTTGTTTCCTCTCTATTGAAAAGCTATAAATAGAAGTGCATGCATTGCTTTTTATGACACGCGTTTTGTTAATGACCGACTGAGCAATATTACGAGTTTAACGCTCTGCTCGAAACTTTCCAAGAACTAAATATTAACTCGGGCTGTTATGAAAATAAAACCCGAGTTGAGCACAGTTGGTAAAGATTTTAATTTCGTATTATATTCAGTGTTATTGTGAACGTTTAAACGTATACCATTCGGAAAATAGAAGGGAATTGTGAAACATTGGCTTCAGTTTATAGCCTTGCTTGCTCTAAGCTCTGCAGCGCAATTCACTTAAGGAGGTCTTGAATATTAATAAACTTGAACCTATATTCATTTAGGAGAGAATGAAGAAATCGTTCTCAGTTGTTTCCTTTTAGTTTATTTTCTCCAGATTTAAGTGATTCATTATTGGATAGCTAACGTTATAACCAAGTGTAAGACTTAATGTATATTATTGTATGTACATGTACGTATAGAAAATTACAATAAAACGAGTAAAATCCACATATCGTCTACTCAGATATCTAACTGAAATATGCAAAGTTTAACTTGTTTATGTCACAATCAAACATTTGGTTTTACTTCTTTGAACTTCTTGTCCTTAATTTTTACTTTGCAACACATCTTAGTTGCAGAAAAGATACTCTCATGAGGAGTGTGTAATGCTTGCTTTCGATTACAGTTTAATACCTATGCAGAACATTTCTTAAGCTATAGCCTTTGTCCCAGATAAACTATTTTCTATTATACTACATTAAGGCCTGCGCACACCGAATGCGGGAAGCGGGAGCGACGCGAATTTAGTTATAGGAAGTTCCCGCACGGGACTGTAAAACAATGGCGGGATATGAGAAGTCGCACACCAACGCGAATCGTTCGCGCGGGATCGTTCCGCAGCGTCGTCCCGCCTGGTTAGCTGCATGCAGCCTTTTCCCGCGCGAATAGAGCGGGAACAGTACAGTCACTAGTCACACAACAGGTGTCTACTCGGTAGGCAGTGATTTGTTCCTCGGGACAGATATATTTTCGGTAGTTCGTGTCTTTGTTCTCAATATCATCGCTGATTAAGCCAAGTAGCTCATCAAAGCAGGTTGGTGTCATACGAAAGTAAATGTAAAACCTTTTTTCATCCATTCGGAGATGCGGCATCAGGGTGTGATATTCCCCATACTGTTATTTGCCCTTATTTATAGCGTGTACCCACGTCTTCTTACGAATTTCATCCTCAGCCAAGGCGAACAGCAACAAACCCTCTTCTTCATCAGATGACATGGCGAGCGACGAACGATGAGAAGGTAAGTACAACTGACCAGAACACTGTCACCTTACCGACTGAGTTCGCCGTGAAACTTCCCGTGTTGTGTGTGCGCCACCTAAGATCCCGCGCGAACAGTTCCCGCGACTAAATTTCTGGAACTAGAAAATTCGCGTCGCTCCCGCTCCCCTCGTTTGCTATGCGCGGGCCTTTATTATGCAAAGACATTTATATACTTTATTAGATTTTTCAAACCGAATTTCATTATTATTGATTGACTTATTGGACTGGTTATAAGTATTAATTATGTTAACTTATTTCATGACCTTACATTATAGTAAGTACAATTAAATTTGTAATACAATTGACATAACGACAGGTGCAAGATAAAACGTTTAAATAATTATGTTTGATATTGCCTGACAAATAGGTCGATCAACGTAATCTACCAGAAAAAAAATACAAAACAAAACAAAACGATTGTGAGCAGTAAGTTTATAAAATAAGTAAACATAGTTAATAAGTTCACATTTTAGTGTTACTCTCAATAATAATACTCGGTATAAAACATAATATAATTGCTGTAAAAAAGTACTGGTGTTGTTTGAACAATTAGACTTTCGTTGTCATTTAGAAGGTTTGTTTGTTTATCAATCCTTCTGAAGGTTATCTTGAGTACTGTACACTCAATTACATGAGGCATCGTTATTATTTGGGCAGAACAGGCTAAACACGCTGTTATATTCGAGAATATGGTTAGTAAACTCAGCACCGGAATCAAAGTACTGAATGACTATTGAATCAGCAGGCCAGTACATTCGACAGGATGATTAGAAAACACAACACTCCGGAACTAACATGACTATCCTCAACATGACAAATTAGACGTGCTGAATACTTATTTAATACTATAAACACTTTGGATTAATTGTCTCCGTTAGGTTGTAGATACAGCAGCGACAATTTCGGATTCGTCTTGCTTAGCACTAACACATACATTCGTAACATCAACACTAGACAAAATCCGAGTATAACTTTTATTAAATATGCACACAAAAGTTAGGAGCCACAATATTTACGTTTGCCTAAAGGAAGCAGGAAGGGGCTAAACCGTAGTAGTCAACACGATACAAGTATGTACGTTTACTTAAAGTTGAATTGTGTTTATACGTTTGAGATAAGCAATGTTGCCATTTGATTTAAAAGTAGGAAAGCTTTATATATGATTATCCCTAGATTACTTATGTCAAAATTTTGTCACAGGATTACTTATGTATCCTAAATTTGACTAATAACAAATATTTATTTTTTCACAGTACCAAAATAATTTTGTAATTATTTTTTTTAATTGTAATTGTATCCTAGCTTATTTTAGGGCTATATTTAAAATAAACGGTATCAGGAAACTGACACATACTTTCTCCCTCATTATAGAAACTTAATAAAAAAATAATATTACCAATTTATTGTGATTCTTTTATTTTTAACAGTCATTTTCCCATAAAAATCCATAAAATAATGGAAAAATCAACTTTTCTCAAAAACGGCTAGAACGATTTTGATTAAAATTTTACAGTTTATAGTACTTTAGGTCCCTAATAAACTATAAAATTTTAATCAAAATCGTTAAAGCCGTTTTTGAGAAAAGTTAATTTTTCCGTTATTTTATGGGTTTTTATGGGAAAATTACCCTTAAAAATAAAAAATTCACAAAAATGAAAAAAAAGCCTGGAGATACCGTGGATTAGTACCTCCATACCAAATTTCATCAAAATCGAACGACTGGTTTAGGCTCTAGGTCTGATAACATCCACACAGACACACAGACACACACACACACACAGACACACAGACACACATACAGACACACACACACAGACATCACTCCGAAAACCACTTTTTTAGGTTCAGGGGGACCCAAAACGGATATTTCCACCAAAAACTCAAACTCGAAAATTTTGACGAATACAATACTTTCTCCATATACTATGGTATAGGGGGAGAAAGTAAAAAAGAGTTATACATCAAACTATTCAATAAAAAAAAAAATAAAAAAAGCAGACTACTTACTTTTTATTTAAAAATAAAAAACAAGAAATTTAAACAAATTTAAACTCATATACAAATTTTGTATATATATTTTTAAGCACATACTTATGATAAATACTTGAATGGCACTATATTTTTTTTATAAATTCAAAAGTTTTTTCTCTATGGGTTTGGTGGATTAATTAAAAAGTTACACTGCCACTTATATACTAATTTGACTAGGCGAGCTCACGAAAACAAGGATGCGTACTTCTTGTAACAACGAAACAGTGCAATTGACATCTGGTGTTGGATTGGGAAAGTACTGATAGAGGAGTTAAGAACACACACCTATTTTGTCAGATCCTGTGATTTTGCAAATGGTGCATCGTAATTTTTCCGACACATAAGAAATCTAGGGTTAAAAAAAACTAACAAAATATATATGTTTGATGAACCCTTTTAACATGGTAGTGAGGCTACACGTAGTACTTCAATGTATGTGGTAATCTGGTGCGGTAATACGATCTAAATTGGGTGTTTGACGTGATAATAGAAACAATGGAGTTTTCTGGTGGTACAATAATATATGTATGGGGCATTCTAGTGTGTCAATGTTATCAGCTTCTGCATTATCTCTATTATCATCTTTAAATGGAATTAGTATATAATTTAATAATCTGTAGTGGTAATCTTATTAGCGTTTATGATCTATTTGATATTATAAACCTGGTGCGCAAATGTAATCAATTAGGCCGGGATGTTAATATTATCTATGTTAACAAATTAAATAAATTACAATAGATTCTGGTTTGAACTGCAGGATTCTGATTGGATGTCCTTAGAAAATTCTATATCTTAAAAGATCTATCTTATGATTTGCCACTCTTTGGTAGGTACCCGTTTGGGATATGTGTTGGTTTGTTGGGGATGTGCTACTACTACATATTTAAAGCAAGTATTTGTCTTGCAGAAACATTTTGATAGACTAATCTAAAACAAATCTGAGATGGAATCATACTATCCGCTTTTAAAAACTTAATATTCTGCCACAAAATTATTTGTAAGTCTTCAAAGTTTTAAAAATATTCTACATCAGAAGTACAATTAATAGAATTTCAACCCAAATTATTTCCATTAGAACTTAGACATAAATTCACAATACATTTTTCTTAACCAAGATTACCCCTTTTTCAAAATTGTTTTACTTATAATGCCCTAAATACTATGACGCTATTCCAGCTGTTGTGAGGTCGGAAGGGTCTATGTCTAGGTTTCTTTAGTCAGGACTTGGCTCCTCAACTGATAATTTGTTTGCCAGATTTAAAATTATTCCCTAAGCGTGTAAATAATGCATTAAGTTTTAATTAATAGAACGATTTCTTTACTATCTGTATTTTCTAAGATACTTGAGAAATTGATAAAGAAACTACTAATGTATTTTTAAATACATTTTATTTTCCCATGCTAGTTAGTTTGAATTCATAAAGGGACTTAGCACTGAATTATAATTACATAGTTTTATATCTAACTAGGTGACCCGTACGTCGTTGCCCGTGGTGGTTGGTATTTTCAGTCTTTTTAACGTAATTGTATTCCTTTTAAGTGTTCAGTCAGTGAGTGGTATTTGGCTTTTATATATAAAGATCTTAATTAATAAAAGCACTATTGTCATAATAATAAAAGATCTGAAATTATGATTTTATTAACTTTGATCCCCAAAACCCCTCCTAAAATTTCGAAATTTTTCATACACTTTCTTAGTGAGCACCTATGGCCATAGAGGAAGCTACATACCAAATTTCATTCCAATCCGTTCTGCAGTTTTGAAGAAATCGTGATTTAATAACTTCGATTCACCCAAACCCCTCCCTAAAATTTCGAATTTTTTTAAACCCTTTCTTAGCGAGCGCCTATTGCCCTAGAGGAAGCTACATACCAAATTTAATTTTAATCTGTTCGGTAATTTTGGAGAAATCGTGATTTAGTAATTTTTATCACCCAAACTCCCATAAAATTTCCAATTTTTTCAAACCCTTTCTTAGTGAGTACCTATAGCCCTAGAGGAAGCTACATATCAAATTTCATTTCAATCCGTTCGGTAGTTTTTGAGAAATCGTGATGAGTGAGTGAGTGAGTGAGTGAGTGAGTAAATGATTGAGTGAGTGAGTGAGTGGTATTTAGCTTTTATATATATATATAGATAAACATACCAATTTGAATTTAAAAATGAAAGTATCAGGCTAGTTTTTGGACATCAATAAAGCATTCGATACAGTGAATAAGAGCTCTTGGTGAAAAGGTTGGAATCAGCTGGAATAAGAGGGGTGCCCTTGTCTTGGTTTCAGTCTTATCTTGGAAATAGGAGAGTACACGGCGTTCGTTGACATTTATTGTACCTCAAGGTTTGGTACTGGTTCCGATATTGTTTCTTATATTTATTAATGACTTGTTCTCAGGACCATTCAATGGCATTGTCTGAAGATGATAGATTGACAGCTTTTGCTGATGATACAGATCTGGCCTACGCACATTCAGAGGAGGCAAACATTTTAAATAAAAATCCAATAACCTAAAATTTTTTAACCTATGGTTTAGTTAAAATATACTTTCTTTAAATGTAGCTAAGACAATGTTTATAAACTTTTCCATTTCTAAATCATTTCCATTCCAAGTTCAACTCAAGTATCACAGGGGTGGCTGCTGTATCAAGTTATGTGATTGTAGTGAAGTTACTCAAAGAGAATGCAGTAAATACCTTTGCTTGAAATTGGATGAAAAACTATCGTTTCTAGAATACATTTCCAATTTAAATAAAAAATATATTTATATGATTTTAAGAAAGTTTTCATTTATATAAACATATCTATTTGAGCAACTACAGCGACAAGTTTATCTTGAATTTGTACATTCTAAGTTGGCTTACGGTTTATCGGTTTGGAGAAGTAGGATACGTATGATTCACTCTTAATTCCTTTGTTTAGTCTCCAAAAATCTTTCGCTAAAAATCTGGTTTCATAATGATTTCCCACGCTTTATTGCTAAAAAGATTCTTCCTCTTCGTTATCTTTATGTTTTATGAAGGGGCTATGCTAAATCGTGTTGTCCACACCATCAATCAACACAAGGCAGGTTAGCAAAGGATTTGTATTGTTTAACAAATGTCCCAAAACTCGAAAATCCTTCTTTTTTCTTGGGTTAAAATTTTATAACTTATAGATTTTATATTTAAAATAAACGGTATCAGTTAACTGACACAAACTTTCTCCCAACTTACTGTAGTCAAAATAATATTGTTTTCAATAAATTTATTTATTACTTTTTAGAACAAAACAAAAAAATAGTATTCTACCTACGTCAATCGTATAAAAAAAATATTGTCCTAGGCGGGATTCGATCGCGCGACCTTTGAATTACTGGCCGTGATCGCTACCATGGTGCTACCCCGTGCGGCCGCCGCCGCGATGCTAGATTGACAACATAAACTTGTTTATTTTTAAACATTTCCCCATAGTTATAAAACGCCGAAGTTTTGATAAAAGCGGGTGGTGTCATTTTGTTTTGCATCTTAAGCACTATAAATACTGAAAATTTGATCAAAATCGTTAGAGCCGTTTTTGAGAAATTTGCATTTTTGTCGTTTTTTATGGGTTTTTAGGGGTAAATTACCCTTAAAAATTAAAAATTCCAAAAAATTAAAAAAATGCCTGGAGATATTAGGGTTTAGTACCTACATACCAAATTTTATGTAAATCGGACCAATAGTGTCCTCTCTGGTCGTGTATACATACTGACAGACTGACAGACAGACACCACTCTAAAAACACTTTTTTGGGTTTAGGGAGCACCAAAACAAAAAATTCCACTAAAAATATTTTTGGGTTCAGGGAGCACCAACACAGATAATTGCACTAAACAATTTTTTTGGGTTCTGGGAGCACCAAAACAGATAATTCAACTGAAAATTCAAATTCGAACATTTTTACGAAAACAATACTTTCTCCATATACTACGTATAGGGTGGAGAAAGTAAAAATATCGCTGATATTACACATTTCAAACTCAAACTTAAATTTCGGTTATTTTGTCTTCCTCCGGTGGCTTTGGAAAATATGTTTAAAACTGTTCAATAACTGTTCAGAGTGAATTACAACAAAGTGCATAATATTGTGTTTAGTAAGGTGAATGGTATTTGAGTTTAATTGAATTTAAATGTATGGATGAGAATGTATAGGCCAATTAATTGTAATGTATTTTGTTTTAATAAAATCACAGCCCGTTTGTTTGTGTGTATGTGTTTTAGTTAATATTAAAGATAACTCCTGCACGCTTATCATTCATAAAAACATAGGAAATTATGTTTATTAAATTAATTTAACTTTTATAGATATTAAAAAGCCAATAATTTTTAGAACATACTAAATTATACATTAGGATATCACTTCTGGTAAATAAAAAAATCATGTTTACTAGGTGGAAATGGCATATGCATTTCTGTTGCTGTAGGCTATGTCTGATTACTAATATCGGGCTAGCATGAATACAAATATTTTAAAGAGCTGAATAGTTATTTAATCTGCTGTAAACTTGTAGAGCATGTTTAAACTAGAAACAAATTCTTGCATCGACGTTACAAAAAGTAATGAATCATGTTGCTTTGGTTTGAGCGCTGGCTTGGCATAACTAATATCATGGGGTAGAACACAGCGAACCCTCCTTATCCACCCCATTGTTCCTGATTCCTGTTTCTGACAGTATAAGTTGTTAACAACCCGATCACTCCTGCACACAATGAAGGTTATAATAGAGAATTCAGTAGGACGTAAGGAAGCTAGACAAATGTTAATTTTGTCAATTTCAAGAAATCAACAATAATTAACATGCAAATGCGCTGTTAAACTTAATTATAGTTATGCGCACTTGAATAAATGTATAAAATAGCATTTATTCAATTTAGTTATTCCGTACTCTCAATGGTGTTCTGAATTTATTTCTGACTTTTCACTAGATCAAATGTATTTTAAATTACAATCTATATTTTTTTCATTTAAGAATCAAAGATTGGTCGCTCTGAATTAACAGTATCAGGTCTGTATTATTATTCCTAAGTGTGATTTCAATTTTAGAAAGATAAAAATTTGACAATCGACAAATTTTAGAGTGCACATTTTTAAGACTATATGAAATTGTGTACAAAGTTACGGAATATATAATATAAATTATTAATGTTATTGAAAATTAGTTTACAATAAATGTAACTAGGATATGAACGGAATTCTCTGACATTATTTAAATACATTTTGTTGTCACAAGCAACTGTTACAAAAAAAAAAAAAAAATAAACAACTGATTATGGCAACCTAATTAAATAATTTAACACGATGTTAGGTTAGACCTAGTTTTGAAAAATTCAAATAATGAATCTTATACCGTATTTTAAACTAGTGAATGGCCTATAAGAAGATTTTAAAATAATTATAGGCATTTTTAATTTAAAATAATAACTATACCGCCTCCCTTAGTGAACGGAGTATACACCAACATACCTAAATCAATACACATCATTTTAGTACTTTTACTAAGTTTACATTGTCCAAAAATTTTTTTGAATAAGTGTACGATAAATACCATCACTTGTATGTGTGAGAACGGCGTGAGCCTGGCTTACCATGTTGAGCAGACAGGAGACTACAGTATACTTATTATTTACTACTTGTAAAATATAAAAATAATTTCACAAAATGTAAATGTAGAACAATATGTTCAGTAAAAGTTGAAATGTATTTTAGGAAGTTTACACTTAGTAATGTCAGCAAGCTTATCCTCTAAGGTAAGAAATAAGAAGATTTTATGACGGTTAGCCTAAATAATCTAATAACCTTTATTACTGTTGGACACTAATGCTTGATGTTCCTTTTTTAAATTGTATTACATTTGTTTTAATTGATTGTAATTCTAATTGTTTGAAACTTTTGGGACACTCTGTAAGAATTTATGTTTAGTCGGGTCAACAATTTAAAATTTAGCAGCGATCTTCATTTAGTTAAAAGATTATGCACGCTTCATCTATTATTTCAGTCGTTGTCGAATTGATTGCATTTATATAATTGAATACGCTTCCAGAAATCAAAAAACACTTTACAGCACATCACATTTGTAGATACACAACACAAATGTACGAATTATAAATATTTTGATAGGCCTATTGTTCATCAATGTATACGAATTTATTTAAGAGGCTCTCGTACGTGCTCATGGGACTGTTCTGCCGTCAGTACTCACGAAAATCCGGACTTCTAGCAATATTCAACATAAAACAACGGTATTTATTGAATATATAAAGTCCACTGATGCAAATACAAATAAATATTACATAAATATTACTTAGTATATCTATGTTTTTAAGTTATTATTATTATTCATTTGTAGCTGACCTTATCTATATTTTCTTTGACATACTACAATAATAACTCCACATGAAACTCCAGATAATCCAGTTGAGTGCAAACCCCTGCCTGATTGATAGTGTGTTTAGTAACAGTTAATCATTTTCAGTTATACTATCAGTTACTATCAGTGTGTAACATAACATAGACTTTAAACACTTTACGCTCGTATTTCGTTCTTAACAATCTCTTCAGACTGTTTCATCTAATCTACATTAAACTACCGAACACGACTTGTTATTATACTAACGGTGATCAGGTGTTTAAAGTAATTGGTTTATCCTTACTGATTGTAGCTTCAGATGTTTAACATGAGTTTTAATCAAGACAACATTTTATTTGGAAACACACGTTTACAACAAATCAGTTTAAATAGTAAGAATACAGCTGAGGTGTAATTTAATCAATCTACGTAAAATATTATTTTGTAACCTTCACATGTGTAAAGGTGTATAATGCCAAAGGACATAATAATTGTATTCTGTAATGGATTTTCTTCTAAGCCATGTTTTCACATACTAACTATATTGTTTTTTACATTCTGATATAAGAAATCATCAATAAGATTTATCTACCTTAATCGAATTAAACTAAATGAGGTAAATTACATCGTTAGATCAATAGTGTAGTAATAATGTAGACCCATGTGTAAATGCAATACATTATGTGAATCGAAATGTATTCTGCTTTTGTTAAAATACATTCATATATTACTGATAAAATGTTAAACAGAAAAACAAGATAAAATATTGACAATACATACAATTACATTCTGCTTCAAAGAAGTATAAAAATCCATGTTAGGTCATAATATTACTAGTCGATAATACGGTTTAATTTCAAGTTGATAATTAAACAAACGTAGGCCTAATAAAATATGTATATTTACAAAAAGTATAGAAAACATAAAATTAGATTTGTATGAATGGGTGAATGAGAGTAAAAATGTTTTCTTAAACAAAACATTTTTAGACTAAAGTTAAATTTTTTAAATAATTTTTGAGACAAGTTGTATTCCGACCTAAATTATTATAGCTTTTTTTATAAACATAAATAGAGGAGCGGGCTTGTTGAAATTATTTAGTAAGCGTGCCTTACAATTCAGTTTCACATGAACACATACCTTCTGGAACTTTAAACAGTTTTATTTAATTTATTGCACACGATTGTTCAAAGTTATTGATTCATAACTGGCAAAATGAGTAAACTATATTTAATTTAATGACACATCGTATTTAATAATAATTTGCGTTGTTATTATATAATCAGGCGTATTACAAAATTTACAAACACTCAAACATAAAACAAAATCCTAATTTGTATGTTGAAAAGATTGATTTCCCTGATAATTAAAATGTGCTTGAGATAAAAGGCCAATTTTAAATATCTTTTTCGGGAACATGTGTTAAGAAGATAAAATTTAAACATTTTGAGGACAACAAATGAAAAAGATATGAATACAATAATATAATGTAAATTATTCTCATAATGTAAGGTAATTGAATTTTTTAAAGGTATTTAAATATTAAATATATTATTATATTTACATTAAAGCACTGTCAGTATTTTGCCGACATCTATTATGATAATAAGAAAATCCCATTTTTCTTAAAATACCTATTTTTGTACAGTTATAATGGTCAAAGAGGCGGATAAGTACTGTCAAAAATCGCAAAGCCAGGGAAATATTAATTTTAGAAGAACCGAATGAAGGCAATCAGAGGAAATATTACATTGTAATAAAAGAAATTCAAGTAATAAAGATTTAAACAGATTTTCTAATTTGTAAACGTATATTCTAAAGATTTTCTCAGTATTTATAAAATAACTTCCTTTGCATTTTGCTCTTAATATGTTGTACTTTTTAGATATTATAGAAACGGAAGGGTATTCGTGTGCGCTGTTTTCAACCCCTTTACTATTAGGTTATGGAATTTATAAAATTGATTGTAAGTTACGATATGATTTTACATACACATCGAAAGTTAAAATGTGCATTAAACATTTTAATTGAATTAATTGTATATAGTTAAGAGTTTCTAGTATTACATCCGATGTTGTGTTAACAAATAATACGAAAACCTATCAGTTTTGGAAAACAATCCTGATGAAACTAGATGTATATATACAATGCTAATTATTCGTGATTATTGGCCGTGTTTATAACCCATTTATATTTATTTTGGCTGTGTTTATTGGCTGTGTTTCTACCCATTTTGTATATAGTTATATACAAGTCATACATACATAATAAAATATATTGCATAACTTCATACATTTATAATAAATTTAGGAAACAAAAACTAAACTAAAAATACGAAAATAATTAGCGAGATGTGACAAGTTAATAAATAAATATAATTTTTAACCATTGAATGTATGTTTACATTTAGTCGTAAAATTACCACATAATGTTTGGATTTCGATATCTGTTTTATACGACTAGCCATTTTGTTTTACCACAGCCGCTTAGATTTATGTTTACCGATGATTCTTTCACTAATTTGTTTAATAGAAGTGTTGCAATTATTCCATTTCAACTAATAATTTTCCATTTCTATTGATATAATCCTGTAACCAATAAACCAAATCCCCTCATATATTTTGTAATTGTAACAACGGTTTATTCATCTAAATGCGGTGTAGTTTCATTTAACTCTAATGCATGTATTTACTATAAGTGGCAAGTTGTACATTTAAAGTGACTTCTTTTAAGGTTAAATAAACAATCATAGCTGAAAATTTCTAATTATATTTATTAAATTGGTGTATCTCATTAAATACTATTCAACTCATACACTTTTAAACTGTATAAATTTAACAATCAGTTTATTACAAACCAGAAACTAGTAATTAGTATTTTATATTACACAAACCAAACAATATATTTATATATAAATATATATATTGATAAATTTATATCATTCAAACAATCTAGTTACTAAATTACAATCTGCAATTTGCAAATATGAAGCTATCTCGTAATCAAAATTATTTAGCTAGTTACTCCTAGAATTCCGTGCTGGAGTAACCACACACTTAGTGCAGTGAATATTTGATTAAATGATCAGATATTCATTTTAAGAATCAAACTGTCATACTGAGACAAAATACGTACTGAGACAAAATATCAGTTTCAAGAGAATGTAATATGTTTTTAAATTTTATAAGTACGTGTTTTGATATTTGAAATTATGAGAAAACGGAAGAAATTTAAATGGTATATAAATTATTAATAAACTATGATGTATAATAATTGTATTAATATTATTTGACTGAAATTATTTACTAAATTGAAAATAATGAAAAATAGACATTAAGAAAAGCTCTATTACATTATTTTAAGAGTATTATACAATTTATCAGAATTAACTCGTATTGTAATTTTTTTAATTGTAATAGTTAAAATAATTTTATTAATAATTATATTTGATCATATTTATGTCATATGTTAGTTATTGAACCAGAGGTAATAAAAATACAGTGTAGTCCAATCAAATTAAGGATTCTTCTGGAAAAAAATAGAAAGAGCTCTGAATCGAGCTGAAAATGATTTTAACCGGCTCAGGACCAACCCCTCTACAATTCCTACAGTCGATTAGGGGTGACCGATAATAAGGGTTGAAATGGCAGGGATGAAAAGGGGTAACTTTTTTAATTGACCCCCAAAAAAATATTTCTTAGTGCCGAACTGTAGAATATTAAAAAATAAGAAACTTTCAAATTTTAATTTTTTTGACATAACCTCAAAATCTGGAGATAAATGGATATAAATTTTTTTCGAAATTATTTTTTTTCTCGGTCAAAAATACTTTAATTTAAAAACTTTTTGGAGAAAGTGTGTCTTTCAATAACACAAATAAGCTAAATTAATTTTCGTAAAAAAAATAATTTGATTTGGCAATTTTAAAGTTTTTTGAAAAATATGAGGTCAAATTCAAAAAAAAAAAATGGTGAAGCAGGGTTTTTATTGTAAAAAGTTGATTTTGAACTCATTCTCTTCGTCGTTTTATTAAATTTATGGAAAAAAATTTAACATATTTTTTTTCAAATTTTAAAATATCAAAAATAGGAAAAAACTAAATTCTTAGATTTTGCAAAAACTTAAAATTTCGTACAGTGTCCAATTATATTTTATCGATAAATATGGTATACGTTTTTCCTAATATTGATATTATTGACAAAATAGTAGAGTCAGAATAATTTTTTGGCTTTTTCAACAACAATCATAATTTTATTTTAAAAATTCAATACGGCCAAGGTTTTAGAAATTCAGAGAAGAAAATTCCCCAAAAGTAACCCTTAATAGTAACTTAACATTATAAATAATAACGCCAACCATCAATTCATTCAGAAAAAAGTTCAGATGATTTATATTTATGATATATATTATAAATATATATATTATATTATATTATAATATTATATATTATATTATTATTGATATATATATTATATTTAAGTTATGATTTATTTATTTATGATTTATAGCCTATGTCTTTTATGTTGCAGTAGTTCAGAAGGTTGAAGGAGAAACTTTAATGCTCACGAACGTGTACAGAACGGATATGGGAAACTACCTGTGTATCGCCAGCAACGGTATACCTCCTTCTGTCAGTAAGAGGTTTTTCATTCAGGTTCAATGTAAGTCAATCATCGTAAAATGTATATTGATTTTTCAAAATATCCAGGGTCTGTATTTGTTAGACATAAATTGCAAAGTAAAAATATAAAATTTAAACACAGCTTATATTATTTATTTAGTAAAATACGACAAATATGAAATAAGTTGTACTGACAATACCATGGTCAATGATCGCAAAACTTATTAAATAAACTCTAAAGTGGGCAACTTTATTGTAGGATCTAACTAGTAAACATTGACGACTTTATTAACCACATCATAATTCTGCTACCCGAAATAAGTATGTTGATTTATTAACATTTTCTACAAAGGACCTTGGTGGATAGAATAAATAATGGCAAATCAAGTGTTTTTGAGTTTTGCAATTCGGTTATAGTATGAAATACCAAATATGTCATTATTAGGAAATAAAATATTTTCCAAGCTTCCCCGTAAGTTCCCAAACAGGCCAAATACTGCTCTTTGAAAATGTATGAAGTTTTACTAAAAATATTGAGTGTTGGATGTAATTACAATGTAAATTTCATATAAGTGTTACAATTTGTCTGTGATATTAGAACAAGTACATGTCTTAAATTTTTACTGTTCTCAAGGGTTTAGTATGTTATTAAAAGTTACTGGTTCAAACGTATACTTCATAGTTTTGAAGTTTTATGCTCTTTTTGTTTTTTACTTGCTGTTAATTTATATTTTATTATTATTATTATTATTATTTTTTTTTTTGTATTTGTTGCAGAGATATATTTTTGGGATTGATGTTTGATACAAATTAATCGTTATTTATTTGTTAATAGTTTACACAATTATGTTTATTTATAAAAGGTAGTTACTGTACATAGTATAGTTAGTTAAAAATGTAGTAGTTATTATAATAAATCTGCAAATAACTTATATTAAATAGTGTATCACTGTTATGTCGTTCAGAATAGCGAGTTAGGTCCTGAACCAATGCATTTTAAAAGGTTGAAGGGAATAATAATTAATTAATAAGAATTTAAAAATATAAGGAAACGCCAATATTTCTGAAAACATGTCTCTATTAACGCCGCTGATATTATATACAAGAATAACATATTTAACAAACGCACGAACTATACAATATATATCAATATTTTGTTATTTCATAGCAAGAGATCGCTCTTTCATTTTTAATTAATTTAAAACCTTTATTAAAATGCACCAACTTCTCGACTTTACTCTAGTAACCGATTGCCAGTTATAACCCAACTTTGATGTAAGAAACATGTATAAATGTTAAGAACAATTACAAATTCATGTTATATATTTTTTACCAACAATTAATTAATAAAATATAAAAAGTATTAATTTTAAGATAGTTATTAACAATAACAACAAAACATGTGACATCAATAAAAACATACATCCAATTTTATATAGTCGTTTCTGGACGGTACAGCAGAAAAATGACTTAGTCGCAACACCAGTATTTATACATAGATAATAATACTTTTTAAACGAATGCTTACATTTTAATTATTATTGTAAAACATTTTATTTTTTTACATTTTGTACAAAAACTACTCGTAGTTGTTTGTTTACGATGTATTTTTAATATTTATATTTGTGGCCGTACCTTGAGAAGGGAAATAGTAGTTTATCGTTTACCACAACTTGAAGTATTTGAAACTGTAAACATACCATATATATGCATTAATATTTGAGTAAGCATAGTAATCTTTATGTTATACAAACTTTCCGAAATTGTATGCAATAGTCCGTTAGTTATGTTATTTAAGTAATACAGTTGTTATTCAATAAATAGTCACGGTGGCCTTAAACAAAATCTAACAATTTTCCAACATGGCGTCAAAGAGGTTTTTATTCCACATGAAACAAATTGTTACTTTTTAACACAAAATGTTTTATGGATAGGCTTGGATCCAATTCTATTAAATGCCTCGTTTGAAGTAAGATTTATTTTTTGAATTTAGTTCACGTTTTAAAGGTATTAATGACATTCAGATTGATCTAGATTATGTTACAAGAGTTTTTACACCACTCATGTTTGATTTTAAGTTTAGTTTTGTTATTAAATAATGAATAAAAAGTTTTAACATCATGTGAGTTAATCTAGACGTTATATGGTAAAGTCAAACCTATATATAAAACTCAAGCAACCAACTCAAAATTGATTATATTTAACATAACCTACTACCAATAATATGGCTTTATTTTGGGGATTGTATTTTTGTATTACGTTTTTGTTATTAACGGCAAAAAAGCTCTATTCTTTGCCCGATTGCTGTGGTAGTAATGATAAGTCTATTAAAGCATTATTATTATCTAGACGTATACAATAAATGTGACCAACTTTAAACCGAAACTCAACACATTTACCTGTGTTGTTTGCGTTGGTTGATCATAGAAAGAGAACAATCCAAGATATGTAGAAAGTGGTTACTTGAGGTATGCACAATACGATGAGAAACATTTGGTTACATCCACTTAATGTACAGACCAGAAACAGTACTTTGTACTTAAATTTAATTCATTTAAGTTTACATTCTTTGAAAGGTTTCTTTCAGCCTTTAAACGTTATAATTTTTTAATACCATACAGTTTAGTGTTTTCCTTAAAAGGGATGCAATGTTTAAGGTAAAGATAGTATTCTTTGTTTAGTATTCAGAAAACTAAGTATTTATTAGTTAAGAGACGTGGTAGTATAGTCAGCATGATGTATTTGCTTTGTAATAGATTCAACTGGCTTCTCATAATGGTACATATTTGTTTTAACCTAAGACCTAATACGAATCACTTTATAATTTATATACCTTAAGCGCAACAGTGTACTATATTACCCCCTTCTTGATTGTACAGTTCACCCGACAACTAAGGTGGTAAATCAACTAGTAGCAGCTCCAGTTGGAAGAGAAGTGACCATACAGTGTCAAGTAGAAACGTGGCCAAAGGCAATGCACAGTTGGTACAGAGATTCTACCCCTGGTACAGGTAACACAAACTATTACGTACACATTTCTTTTAAAATACTCGATTAATTACAACGTAAAATTTAGGATTATTGTTTTAACCTAAATACAACCAGTTACACTTAACAGTTACTAATACGCTTACAAGTTAATTCAAAGAATAAAAGTACGTTAACATAATAATTTTGTATATTAGCTATGATGAGAAAAATGTGTTAACTTTTTTATGGAATATGTATTGTCCTACCATATTATTATTAACCAGAGGTGAACAGCCTCTTGTTTGTATACTGATATCAAATGTTATATATTATGTTTCTGCTTCATACATGTAACGTCAATATAGTTGCCAAACTTTTAGTAAGTTTATGTTTTGCATATAATAGAATATTTTTAAATATCTGAATAATTAGTAAAAAAACATTAATGTAAAATAATTATGATGCCTAAATACAACTTACCCTGGCTTTATATAACTCATAGTTTTGATCTATATGTTTTAAAGAGCGTTAAAGATGATAATTTGTTCAAACCCTAAACAAATACTTTAAAGTTAAAAATGCAATAGCAAAGTAGTTAAGGTATAGAATAATAAATGTCTCATAAACATTATACTAGATTGTATAACAGCGTGGCCTAATTCTACTTTTTCCATTGTAGATGAAAAATTAATGCCGAGTGTAAAATATTCCATAGAAGAGATTCCGATTAATTCGTACTCTGTCTTGCTCAATTTGACAATCCATAATCTGGAAAAAAGAGATTTTGGAGGATACAACTGTTCTTCCGTAAATGCAATTGGAAAGTCTGAAGGGATTATTAGATTACAAGGTAGGAGTTTTAAATTTATATTGTATTGTTATACATTTACATATTTATATTATTTCTAAAATAGAGGATATCAATGATGTATTGTATTTGTTTATTATATTTGTTTGGTAGTTAATATTTGTGTAAAACTAAAATGATAACTATTCCACACACAGATTATTTTAAGCGAAATATATAAAGTATTAAACAAACCTTATTTATACGTTCGTACCTATTCTGTTTGTTGAAAAAAACCATAAAAGTAGATTTTACTTTCTCCACCCTATACGTAGTATATGGAGAAAGTATTGTTTTCGTAAAAATGTTCGAATTTGAATTTTCAGTTGAATTATCTGTTTTGGTACTCCCAGAACCCCAAAAAATTTTTTAGTGCAATTATCTGTGTTAGTGCTCCCTGAACCCAAAAATACTTTTAGTGGAATTTTTTGTTTTGGTGCTCCCTGAACCCAAAAAAGTGTTTTAGAGTGGTGTCTGTCTGTCAGTCTGTCTGTATATATACACGACCAGAGAGGACACTATTGGTCCGATTTTCATGAAATTTGGTATGTAGGTACTAAACCCTAATATCTCCAGGCGTTTTTTTCATTTTTTGGAATTTTTAATTTTTAAGGGTAATTTACCCCTAAAAACCCATAAAAACCAACAAAAATGCAAATTTCTCAAAAACGGTTTTAACGATTTTGATCAAATTTTCAGTATTTATAGTGCTTAAGATGCCAAACAAAATGACACCACCCGCTTAATAAAACTTTGGCGTTTTATAATTATGGGGAAATGTTTAAAAATAAACAAGTTTGTGTTGTTAATTTTTCGTGGCATCGTGGCAGCGGCCGCACGGGGTAGCACCACGGTAGCGAGCACGGCCAGTAATTCAAAGGTCGCGCGATCGAATCCCGCCTGGGACAATAATTTTTTTTACGATTGACGTAGGTAGAATATAATTTTTTTGTTTTGTTCTAAAAAGTAATAAATAAAATGATTAAAAACAATATTATTTTGACTACAGTAAGTTGGGAGAAAGTTTGTGTCAGTTAACTGATACCGTTTATTATATATTTGACATTGTTTTAGTTTCTCTTTGAAAATGCAACAAATATTTATTATCGTTAACAATATACATATTTTTATACTACATAATCAAATCATTATTATTTTTGTTGTTATATGTAATATGTATTTAGAGATAAAAGTCTTACTACATACGAACAAATAAATTAAAACATATATTTTAAAAACCTTTTAATGAAAAGGTACTCAAATTCGAGTCCTGTTTCAGAATTGCATATTGCTCCAAAAACCACAGTAACTCCAATTTCACACTTTAATGAAAATCATAAACCTCGGAAGAAAATTGAAAAGGTTGGAACGCATAATAAAGAAAAACATTCGAGACAGAGGAAAAAACCTCCAAGTTATGAAGAGACTGGAAACGAAGAGGAAACTGATAACTCAATGACGACGGTAGAGATCAGAACACTACCGCCTCCTACGGGTGTCACTAGTGGAGCTCCACCATGGATATTCCCTCGGAAGGAGAAGTCGTCAGCACACAGAGGTGCCAAAAGCCTTCCTGTAATCTTTATATGCTTGCTGGTTTTCGGACATCGGACAAATTACACTTAAAGTTTAACGTTGTTTTAAAACATTCTGTTGGTTAGAAATTGAAATTTAACGTTTATGTTTCATTAAATTTATTAAAAATATTATGTTTTGGAATTTTACTTAAAGCTAGTCTAAAAGGTTTTATTGTAAAATAATATTATCACTCGTTTTATTCAATATACATGATTTTACTTGTATTATAGTTTATCTAGAAATACGTTTGGACAGGCTAACATACCCTCTATGTAACCATCTCCTTTAAAGTACCACAAACAATAAGCATTTTTTATTTAAAATCATGGAATGTATTTAAATTATTTGTAAAACTACTTACCATTAATACAAAATTCTGAAATCTTATTTTTGGTAATGAAACGAAGTGTATAACAGGTATACCTATAAATATGACGAAACTTTTAATTAATTGTGTTTAGAAATTAGCGGCTTTTCAAGAAACTTATTGTAAACGGGAAATAATTTGAAAATATGTTTTCACTCTTTGCAAGATATTAGATATTTATAAAAAGTATAAATTTATATATACTTATCTGAGACATATCACTGTATTGTAATCATTGGATTGTTCAGAAGTTGACATACTTAAAAAATACATTTTTTTTAACAAATAATTTTGTATTTTAATGCTGGTACTGTATAAATTTGTTGGACTTTAAATTAAAACTAATCCATAAAGTAAAATCATATCATATTTTATTGAAACAATATTACTTGAAACATATTTAATTTTTATTAAAATGTTATTATAAAGTCATAAGAGATACGGTGTATGACAATATATGTGAGTAATTTTACATAACTGTTGTATTGAGGTTATACTATAACAGCATTATTAATAACTTTACAAAACAAAAGCTAATATAATAATGTAAAACCAGTACAGTTACCTATTAAATAAATAACAAAGCAATTTTTATCACAGTTAAAGATTTATTACTTACTTCGTTATTTTTTGTATTTGTTCTATTGCGTTATTCAATATGCTTGTGTTTGGTGTATATTAAATGTATGTGAAACATTTAGTCATAATAAAGTATACATCATTTTTAGATATTCTAAATATTTATATAAAATACAATGTACTTATTATTGTTATGTTAAACTTATATAAAATGTTGTAAATATTTTAGAAATATGTACTTAGTGGTTATATTTATATATCTTGAATATAATAAAATGTATTTTATCAAAACTAATGAGCTTTTAAAATTTGAATATGTAATAACTAACCACTTGTATATTTATAAACATAAGAATTTAACGTTATAATTAAGAATCATAAATATAAGTATGATAATATTTAATTAGGCATTTAGAAATGGATAAAACACGTTTCTACCTATTTTTATAATTTTAAGGTGTACTGTACAAAACAATTATAATAATGAAATAAATTATTACTTAAACCAACGTCAAAAATTAGTTGCCAGAGAAATAGTAAGTTGTAAAAATAGTTTTCTGTTAGAATATTGACTGTAAATACGTTGTGCAAGTTACGTATATCATATTATTGTATTTTAAATTATTGACGCAAATAAAAATATTTGTATTTATAAACTGTTAAAATTCGAGTAATAAGACATTTTGATCATATTCAATTTATTGAAATAATAAGTTAGAAGGTCGCAAACCGTTTTATTATTCTCGTCCCACTGATTAATTCTAAAAAATACTTAAATTATTATTAAATACTAAAGAAATATTTACACACATTTCAATAAAGCATTTTTGTCGAAACGTTAATGACGTATATACACAATATATCAAAAGCCATAAATTCTAAGTTTAAATAATAATATTATTCAGGAAACGATGTCTCTCATACTAAAAAAGTATAACTAAATTTATTGTTTTCCTGGTATTGTGTAGTTTTTTGCATCTGCGATTAAGTGTTATCGTGTAACGGGATATAAATATTTTCGTGGTATATAAACATTATTTATTCCTAGTTTTGACTGTATTAACTGGATATAGTTCCATTTAGACGAAGTGCATTATTAAAATTAACTTTACAAAGATGCTGCCTAATAATGTCTTTAAAGATAAAAATAATGCATTCAAGTTCAAAACAATTTACAGGCAATGGTAACCTTAAAGAAATTCCCTTAAAAAAATCAGGCGTTTCTTTATAAAATCTCACTACAGTTGTAATAAAATATAGTTGTAACTAATATCAGGTAACATATTTCAACAATGAATGCAACAATAATTAATGTATTGTTTTTAAAAATTACACAAAAAGGATAAACTAAACTTAAACGAATATTAAATAATAAAATTGTTTCACTAAATTTAATTAGGAAGTGATAACATAGTGTTGTACTAATGCCTGTTTTTCATGTCAAGGACTAAGTCAAGAAATTAAAATTTAATCTGAGCATGTCGTAAATAAAATGCAACACAATACTTCACATGAAATATTATTTGTGTATGATATATGCAACGTCTCCTGCACAGAACATTACCTTTGTCTTTTCATCTTTAAATTCAAATACATTATATTATTATTAATTGTTAACATGTATATTCAAATTATTGTAATAATTATTTAAAAAAACTGTATATGAAATAGTTTAGAAATACTTGGTAATGTAAATAAATTTTAAAGGTATATATATATAAGATATAGCTGATATAAACGTAAAATTGTCTTCCACACAATGCAATTTCAGTGGAATTAATCATACATTATTTTGTACAATGCAGTATATTTTGATTAAAAACTATTGGCAAATAGCTGTAACATATTTTATAAAATTTTTGTCAATTTACAATTTATAAATCCAAAGAATTACAACAGTACTATTCTATTCAGTATTAAAATTTATTTGAAATTGTTTTAAACAAGATTTTAAAGCTAAAAACTTCACTCTCATTAAAATAATTTCTGTTCTGAGTGTTCTACAATTGCAAGAGAAAGATTCCTCTTTAGGCAGTATGTATTTACCAATGTTTTATATGATTTATGTCAAATGAACGAGTATTTTTTAAGCAAAGATATAATAGCAACACACACATAAATAAACATAAATATATTGATTTATTTTACAAATATTGAAAAATTGTGATGGATAAAAAAGAAATGATTAAATAAGTAGCCTAAATGTGATTTATTATCCAAAGTTTAGGGATATTATAAAATAAAACAAAAGTGTAATTGATGGTTAAAAGTATTGAAATTTTAATTAATGCAAAACCATAAATAGTAAATAAAGATTGGTCTACTACTCGGAAATACAACATGAAGTATGATCATTGGAGTAGCAATGTTGTTATATTCATTAAGTATCATTAATCCATTAACTAATTTTTTTAATAAATTGAAAATAAGTAATACAACCGCTTTATATACACATACTTTTTATTTAAATTTCTGTAATCCTTGCTTAGTCACTAAATTTAGAAAAAGAAATAAAGACAACATAAACTGATATGTGCTTGTAAGACTTTCACTGTATCTCAATGCCAAAATTATGAATTTTGTAGTTTTTTATTTTATTATTTTAGATGATATATTTGGGATTTTTTTTTTCATATATTAAGATTTTTAGATTTATAACAAATTCGTTATACTATATTGGTTGTATCCTCTAAACTATAATATTATTACTAAACAAAAATTCATCACCTTAGGCTGAATAAAATCTAAAATATATCAACAAGAATACAAGAAAACATTTAATAAAATAAATTATATACATAAAATAAACCAAATGTTGTAATCTAACACCTTGTGTACACATTTTAATAATAATATGTTAAAAAACTATAAAAAAAAACTATTGTTTCCTAACTATTATTTATTATATCGGTAATACTAAAGGTAAACATATTGTTTGTAGTGTAATTATGGATGAAGGTATATAAATGTTAAGTATTTATAAGTAATTATACATATTAGATTCATTACAAATAATTTGAAATATGTAATGTATTTTGCTATAGTTGATTTATTTTATATTGTTAAAGTTCAGATTTAATATTGTGTTAATAACGTAAGCTCAAGTATGTAACTTGAAATTGTGTTGCATATGTATATATACATATTTATACAATCATAAGTGATAAAGTAGTGCATATAATATGACCATTCCAATAATTATTATTGTTATTATTGATCATTTAGTTTATTGTTAACATTATTCTGTTAATTCACGATGTTATTTGCACCTAGTAAATGTTAAATTATATTTTTATTTAAATTGTCAGATTATATAAGTTAGTAGGAGTTCCTAAGCAAACCTTGACAATACTGGTCTTTTAATAAAATGTGTAAAATATTTAAAGTTGTTTATATTGGATAATTGTTTTGTAATATAATGGACAGTAAGTGGTCACGTATCAATAAAATGTTATTAAAAAGACCATAATGTATGTTACAAAATTTCAGTTTGTCTACCTTTATTGTTGTCTCCTTAGGTTGAATTTCACACTAAAAACCTAATATCCTAATTTTAACGTGAGAGTTAATGGTACTACTTTGTGAATATATATGTATAGCAAGAAACTTAAACTTTATGATGTGTTAATAAACTATGTTTTAATCATGTACACATACAATGATAAATAACGAGGTTTTATCTCTACATACTCTTAAACAATATTAAGTGGTTTTATATATTTCTTGGCAAATTTTAACGTTTATTTAAAATTGCTAAAAAATGTGAAAAAAACCATTACTTTGCTATGCAGATAAAATAATATAATCAACTGGAAGTACTATGCTATACTAAGTTTTAGGTTAGTTGAGACTTCCCTTTATTCGTGCATTATAAATCAGTACAGACGCTACCCCACAAAGTTTGCAGGAATTTAGTTTTGTCGTGGGCAAAAGTCACGGTAGGAGCGTGTCTGACATTACAAAATCGTGCTGATAACAAGTTAAGCAGAATAGCAGGCTGAGAGAAGAACTACTGGTTTAAAGGTAAGTTTAATATGTTTGTATACATTTATTAAATAAATAAGGATATTATTTTTAAACAGTGTTGGCATTTAAAAGATTATTACAATCTGCTAAACATTTGCATTTCGTTAACCCTATTTTTAATTGGTGTAAAACATGTGAATGCAGATTATTTAAACAATACCGACATTATGTAAAATGTATACTATATAAAGTAAGTTTTTACTTTTCCTAAAAATATAAAAATAACTATAAAAATAAATCATCTAGTAAAATAAAGTATCTAACATTGCTAGATAAAAATTTAAAATATTTAAAACTATATTTTTTTTGAATTCCTGGAGGAGTATATTTTTAATATATACATAACTTAAAGCACCACATCCGTTAATGGCCTGGCATTGCCTTTAGCATTATAACAATTAAGGGGAATTAATTGTGTGCTGCAATAATTAGTGGGGTTGTCTTAGTTTTTCACAGTAGGCCTACAGAGTCTTAGTTTTCTTCTTTTTTTTTCTTTTTTTTAAACCCTTAATAGAGTAATGCAATTTCCAGCATACTTACCGCCGGACGGCTTATGTGAGTTAAGTTACTACCCCTGTGCTAAAATGGGAAATAATGAGGTATTTATATCAACTACTCTTTCAATAGTATTAGGAGCAGGACTTATTTCTGAACAATTTCTGACATAAATTAAAGATGTTAAACAAGAAAACCAATTTTAGGACTACGCATTTCTGTTTCTGGCAACTAACGATACAACAACATTCCATATAAATATATTTAAATAAGTAAATTGGAATATGATTTGGTACCTAAAGTTGTATTTTATTCAGGATAATGACTCTTACAGTATAGCCGTATTCATGAAAAAATATACAATAGCAATAGCCTACCATTGTTTATTAATGCGATACTTCCGATGTTCCTTCATGGATTTGTAATTCTTGAGTCAAATTGCTGAACAGTGATCTTAAAATTGAACAAACGCGCGAAAATATTACATTTTATTATTAATTGGTTTGCACTTGTTTCATATTAAGAAGTATGTTTTGTGTTACGTTATCATTTAATTTTAGATTTATTTGATTTGTTTTTTCGGCACTTATACAAAATTTAATTCGAATTAAAATTTGCTTAGTAATGTATTCGAAAGATGAAACTTATTTTTCGTATATCAGTTGTTATCATAATACAGTTTTTGATTGGAGAAACAAGTGAATTTTGATTTTAGACCTATGGACAAGAAACAAGATAGGCCTACCAGAAAATATATGTACAAACCTAATTAGATTAAGATTGAAAGCAGTATCCTAGAAAAAATTTCATTAGAGTTCACGTTATTCAAGGGACCATGACCATTTTTTATGTTATAATATTTTTGATTGTCAACAAAATAGACTAATAAAAACTACAGTCACAATTTTTACTTAAATTATAAGAATAGTTCCTCGGAATGTAAGCCCATTATTTATAAATATTTATTTTTTATGACAATAGATAGTTTAACAAATAAATCTTTTTTATGAAATGCAATTTATAGATTTATTGTATCCTGCTGTCTGACTAAAGTTTTGTTTAAAAATGAATTGTCTTTTGGTATCGATAAACTTGCAAGAATAATGCAGAAGAAAATACCCATTACTGTAGCTCCTAAGCAATAATGAATTCATAATTAATTAAAAGGCAAGCCATTACGACTGAAAACAGATGGATTTACGTCTTCAATCAATTTCAACTTCTTCTATACAACAATATTTGATAAGGCTTAAAATTAGAAGCAATACTAATTTTATTAATAGTACAATGAATATTCATATTGTGTTAACTGTAGGTCTAATAAGAATATATCTACAAGTTTTGGGCATTTAATCATACTTTAAATCAAAATATAAATGTATGTATTCAGTTTATGCTGTTTTTTTTTTATATATTCTTCTAAGAGTGAAATCGTAAAGTTTTATTTGACCAATTTAAAGCAATTGCATTTTATCTCATTACCAACAACAAAATAGTACCTTTTCGCAATTAACCCGTACATTTAATTAAACAAGGCGCCGTTTTCAGTTTATCTCGTCTTAATGATCTTATACATAGTCGTAGCAAAGCTAATTGCAGAGTGAATTTCTCTTAATGTACATTAAATTTATATATGTAAATTAAGCAACTGTAAATACAATTCATGTTTAACCCAGAGATTAAACATTTTAAGTACAGGAGTTTTAATTTTGAATTATATGCTATCATTTTACAATAACTAAAGTTTAGATTGCATTTAGGCTTTGATTAATTAAAAGCTTTGGTCAATAATTTCAGCTAGATAGATGCGTATTTCTAAAGGTATTATATACTATATGAAAATGTGAGATTACCATTTTAACAAAAACGAATGATTTACTTCAAAAATAAATGTATCTTTAATAAAGATTATGTGAAATATGAAACTAATAGAACAGTTATTAAATAAAAAAAATGAGAAACACAACATTTTAGGAAGGAATATGAGTTTATAAATATAATACAAGCCTCCATCAGAACTAAAATATATTAACGACTATTGAGTAACATGCTGTTATAAGTGCAATTATTTAATTGCAAGTTATGGATAATCAGTACTTGAGTATTAAAATCCTTCCATTATTAATGAATAATTTCTTGTTACCAATATTTAAATATACTGCTTTTAAACTACATGAAGTGTTGTGTGTTATATTGTTTTATTAA